>JAAEEI010039801.1:173331-190791 GCA_012654025.1 Pachypsylla venusta
CCGATTTATCGAGTGAGAAGATAATAATAATTATAATAAAGAAAATAATTTGATGTAATGATAGAGATGCTAATGTCTCAAAGATAGAAATTATCTGTTTAAAATCCTTCATATTAGTAAGGACTCCAACCTAGCTAATTGAGTCGGTTATTCTAAAAAAATTGTGCTCGTTAGCACTCTTTTTCGTAATTATTTTTGCGGCTATTCCTGAATACCATACGTTAGATCGATTTTGTGGAAGCCTTGTGTTTTCTAATATTATAAAGGTTGGAGATTTAATCAACGTCATAGTTTAACAGCAATGGGCTGGTGGTGCAACAAGCATAAGTTCTTGATAGTAAAGAATCCTTACGGATAATGCAGTAGCTTCTCCTTGCTTTCTGCTTGGGCCATATACTACCCCACCCGGGAGTGAACTCAGAACCTACCAACTATGAAACAGAGGCCTTACCACTGAGCCACAATGTTGTATGGATATAGAATGAGAAAATACAATATTTAAATTTAACTCTTATAATTTTTTCATAACTAACTTCATCTGTGGTAATTTTTTGTTACACTGATGCGGTAATAATTTTGTGTTACACTGATGCGGTGATAATTTTTTGTTACAGGTGAGGTTACGCGCATCTTAAAATTTCACTCTCATCATTTTTTCATAACGCGCCTAAAGAAGTATACCTTCAAAAATATCGTTTCCGACCCTGCCCTTAGTTGTCTGTTACGACCGGCATGGGCCTTGGAAGTATTCTTTTTATGTCCCTCTATCCACAAGGGACAAATCTTTAAAAAATTACGATTACATTGGAACTTTCATTCAATACATTCATGGAATGAGCTGACTAATTGATCATATTTATCTTTTAATTAGGACTCCTTTCATTGTACTCCTTATCTAGGGAAGATTTTTCGGTTTGTTCCATCTTTGCGATAGCCTACGTCCCAAAATTTTAGAGAGGTCTACCAGTCCATTATTCTTATTAAAAGATTTTGTCTTACATCGCCACCTGTCTAACACTGTAAGTCACCTGCCTTATCAAAGTGCTTATCAATGACGCGAGAGAAAAAGAAACAAAAAATCCGTAGACAGGAATTATAGTTAAAATCAGTGTTATCAAGTGTTTCATTGATATTTTTTTTTCTTTGGCTTACCGTCTCTTTAACATCTATTGGCCATTCGAGACGGGGGTTTCACCCTCCATTCGCTGGAAACTTTCAAACCTTGGGTAGCTACATTGACCTCACCCAGTCTGGGTTGGGCCGGAAAAATAGCCAGCATCAGGAGGTCGCGAATCCACGTGGACACCCACATGGTACAACCTCGCTGACGTTGCTTAACTTCAATGATCCAACAAGATGTATTGAACGTGCCATAGACAGTGGCGAATTGATTAAACTGAAAAACATTATTTTTGGGACTTGGGTCACTTCAAAGTATATCCTTTTGAAGTTCGCTTATCTACAAGGGACCCTACAACTTAAACTTAAGTCAAACTTTAAGACAATGTGTTTTTGGGCAGAAAATGACGACGTCACGAGTACCCTATTTTTTATGTTTACTTAATAATTTTACTGACGACTTAAAATTAAAAAACAAATAAAAGTGAGAAGTTAAATAGTGGTGAATCTATGTGAGCTCGTATGACGCCAAATGGATTGTATCACGAATCACGACAGGCGCAGAATTAGATAACTTTGGAATGGCTAAGTATATGTTGGTATAGTCCTAGTAAATTACGATCAGAAAACAGAAAAGGTGCAAAATATTCAAGGAAAGAAGTTTAGTTTGTTACACCTTTGTGATAACAGATTTGTGATAACATTAAGTTCTGTTATCACAAATTACGGAGCAGATTAGGAGCAGTTGTTTCAAATTTGAAAAGGTAAGTAAAAAAAGTAATCGGGAGTTCAAGCATCGGGATTGCACCATATTATGTGTTGTTCAGCATAGCTATTACCATTAGGCAAGGCGGATGACCGGGGAAAAATCCGGGGCGGTGGAAAAATTTACGGGCCCCTCTATTATTCTTTTATCTAAAATCACCGTATGGGAAGTAATAATAGTAAAAGTAGGCGATTCACTTAGTCGATGTGAAAAGGCGTGTACGTTTCTTCTTGGCAACAAATAATTCGATTATCAGATGTTAATGTTTACGAAATATACCAATATTTATGATTGCTGTACAAGCTGAAAGGTCGCACTCTATTTTAAAATCAGTGTCCTGCAATAGCCATTGTCCCATATTAGCCCACTATCGCAAAAATTCTGATTTTGTGTGTTTGAAAATTTTTCAAAACTTTTAAGTTGATTTATTTATTATTCAGAAGAAAAATTGAAAAATTTCAATAATAATTTTCTTACCGGGCTTTCTCTTAGGAAATCCCGAGCCTGGGGGGATTGCCCCCATCACCCCTCTCGTCGGGCCTGCCATTAGGTGAATCGGCATGGCAATTACGAAAGGCTCCAATTTTTTAGCCTCTTAAAAAGGAGGAGAAGCTTTTGCAAATTCCTAGTTTCACATTTTTTGCCCTTTTGGAATATATTTTGTACCCCCATATTACTAAAAAAAAAAGGAATAAAAAGGTGTGTGAAAAGAATTATGGGCAAATTTCAAATTTATTGGCCAAATTCGCCAATGACGGTCCGAAATCTTAAATTTTGTCGGGATCAGGACATCATACCTACTTAAAGCGTGAAAGTGATGTTATATGTAATTTTAGTCATTATTACGACCTAGTTTGCAAAATGATGACCAGAATTATGAGTTCGAAACTGGGAACCGGCAATAACTAATCACCAAGGGCGACCATGCTTCTGAGGCATCTGGAGAAACATATACAACATATAGAGTGGACATAAATCAACGCTCTCCTAGCCCCCCCCACCTTCTGTGCCTTAAGAATCTTACCGAAGAACGGCTGAAACATCTTAAATTTGTAATTAAATAATTTCAAGCCGGTTACCTATTGATTGTGGTCAAATAATAATAATAATAATACATTATATATATTAACATATTAACTAGCTGTTTTCCCGTGCTTCGCTATGGTTACAAAATTCAACAACAATTTCGAGATCGCGAAATTAAATCTTCTCAATTTTAGATTTTTGGTGGAACCGACCCCCAGAGTAAACACGGCTCTTATTTAGAAAATTCAATATTTTACTCAAAGAAATTACTTTTTGCACTGCGGAACACCTTCGTATAAAATTTCAGCTTTTACGCTTATCCCGAAGTGATATTTCTTAACTATGGGGTTTTGGTGGAACCGACCCCCAGAGTGAGCACCGTTCCTAGTTAGAAAATTCAATATTTTATTCAAGGATATGACTTTTTGTATTTCAAAACTCCTTTGTATCAAATTTCAGCTTTCTCGCTCATCCCGAAGTGGTACTTCTCAATTCTGATTTTTTGGTTATGAAAATCGTCCATAAATCGGGGAGAAACCGGAAATTTTCAAATTTTATATTTTTTCTGGGGTCCTTATATATTATTTTGGGGGGGCCTATTCTCGGTCATTTTTCGTTATCCCTTTTAGTTTGCCCAGAAAAAAATTACAAAAAGACCCGGCAAAAAGCGTCATTTTTGGCAGTAACATGATATCACTTGAACTTTAAATTTTTTCCTTGCTTATTACGCACCTACATCCTAAAAGGGACCTGTGTGCCAAATTTCAAGTCTCTACGTTTAGCCATCGTGGAGCTACGTTGATTATCAGTCAGTCAGTATACCAACTGGGCTTTGCGTTTTATAAGTATAGATAATTTAAATAGAAAATATTTACCTATTAAATTAATAAATATCTATTCATTGATATTGAAATCAAATAAATACCAAACAATATCAATATTATTTAACAAAAAACTATTTTTTTAAAAAAAGTTAAAACAATCGTCACATATAATAAAATTCTTTGAAATGATTTTCTTCTCTAAAGAAAAATAGAAAAATTAAAAATAAATAAAACATTACATTAATCTATTGAAAACATATTCCTTTTACGTCATTAATGTGTTCCATATATTTTTAAAAAATTAGAATTATTACTTTTAATTTGAAATTAAATATATTAGTAAAATAAAGTTATTTATTTTTAATAAAATATATCGAATAATAATAAAAAAAGAAAAACACTCAAAAAAAATCTGTTACTTTAACGTAACAAATAACGCGCGCGTTTTTTTTTTTTTTTTTTTTTTTTTAATAAGTATGTCGACAGTGACAACTTAATGAAATTTGAATGAGTACTAGATTAAAGATTAAACGCGTAGAGTTTGTAAAATGAATCTACTACGTTAGAACTTCTAGAGAGGTCTCTTTGCATTGTATGCTAAATGAGAAATAATTCAATGAAAGATTAACTAAGTTCAACTTAGATTTGAAGCATTTGCCAAAGATAAAAAGTTCAACTTAGATTTGAAGCATTTGCCAAAGTTAGTTAATAAAGAATTGTGTATGTGTTTTTTTTTTTTTTTTAAATTTTTTTTGGCTTAACGTCTCTTTAACATCTGTTGGTCATTTAAGACTTAAAGCCAGCGTTTATGGCACGTTGACTACACCAGTTCCCGTTCGATCACTGAAGTTAAGCAACATCTAGTAAGGTTGTACCATGTGGGTGTTCAAGTGGATTCGCGGCCTCGTAATGCTGGATATTTATCTGGCCTAACCCAGTCTGGGTGAGGTCAATGTGGGTAGCTGGTTTGCAAGTTTACAACGAATGGAGCGTGAAACCCCCGTCTAGAATGACCAATCGATGTTAAAGAGACTTTAAGGCAAATTAAAAAAAAAATGACGGGGGGGGTTTCACACCCTCCATTCGCTGAAAACTTGCAAACCAGCTACCCACAATGACCTCACCGAGCCTGGGTTAGGCCGGAAAAATAACCAGCATCACGAGGGCGCGTACCAACATTGACACCCACATGATAAAATCACGCTGAACGTTGCTTAACTTTAGTGATCTAAAGGGAACTGGTGTATTCAACGTGCCATAGACGCTGGCTGAGGTCTAGTTTTAACTACATGATTTTTCTCTAAACGCCTGTTTAAAGAAATATCGAGTCCGTTCCATGAACACCATGTCTATTGTGGGATGCCCGAGGACTCATGGTTGCCATTTAAACTGAGTGAGGTAACAGGAACCTGTGTATTCAAAGTGTCATGGACACTGGCTTATTATGGTTTTACTATGTCAAGTCAACCAAATTTATTTTCTATTAAAAATCCGTCATAAATCTCCCATGCTAAAGCCAGCGTTTATGGCACGTTGAATACACAAGTTCCCATTCGATCACTGAAGTTCAGCAACGTCCAGCGAGATTGTACCATGTGGGTTCACGGCCTCGTGATGTTGTCTGTTTTTCTGGCCCAATCCAGGCTGGGTGAGGTCAATGTGGTTAGCTGGTTTGCAAGTTTCCAGCGAATGGAGGGTAAAACCGCCGTTTTGAATGACCAATAGATGTTAAAGGGACGTTAAGCGAAATTAAAAAAAAAAAAAATCCCATGCTACTGCTAATCAACTGCGTCTATGACATGTTGAATACGACATTTCCCGTTAGATCACTGAAGTTAAGCAACGTTCAGCGAGGTTTTACCAAGCCGGACCAAACATAGGCTGGGTGAAGTTATTGTAGGTAGCTGGTCTGTAATTTTCCAGCGAATGGAGGGTAATACCCCTGTCTGGAATAACCAATGGATGTTAGAGATGATGAGTCAAAAAACACGCACTTTTTAACAATTTTTAGTGTACTTTAATTTTTTGTGAGCACCGTAAAGTGTGGAGCACTCATACATTTTGTATTTAACATATGGCACGCCTAACCCCCCGAAAGTCCCGGATAATTTTAGAAAAAAATCGAAGACTCAAAAATGAATGGAAGTCATTTTGGAACCAAAAATGTTTCAAAAAAAATAAGGAGAAAATTCGTGAATTTGGGAGCGTGTCCTTTATGCAACTTTTTGTAACGAATATATCCAAAGAACTAGATGAAGTGCTCAAAATGAATATATCCAAAGAACTAGATGAAGTGCTCAAAATGAATATATCCAAAGAACAAGATGAAGTGCTCAAAATGAATATAAAGCATTTGCCAAAGATAATTCAATGAAAGATGATTAACTAAGTTCAAGTTAGATTTGAAGCATTTGCCAAAGATAATTCAATGAAAGATGATTAACTAAGTTCAACTTAGATTTGAAGCATTTGCCAAAGATAATTCAATGAAAGATGATTAACTAAGTTCAACTTAGATTTGAAGTATTTGCCAAAGATAATTCAATGAAAGATGATTAACTAAGTTCAACTTAGATTTGAAGCATTTGTCAAAGATAATTCAATGAAATATGATTAACTAAGTTCAACTTAGATTTGAAGCATTTGCCAAAGATAATTCAATGAAAGANAGTGCTCAAAATGGATATATCCAAAGAACAAGATGAAGTGCTCAAAATGGATATATCCAAAGAACAAGATGAAGTGCTCAAAATGGATATATCCAAAGAACAAGATGAAGTGCTCAAAATGGATATATCCAAAGAACAAGATGAAGTGCTCAAAATGGATATATCCAAAGAACAAGATGAAGTGCTCAAAATGGATATATCCAAAGAACAAGATGAAGTGCTCAAAATGGATATATCCAAAGAACAAGATGAAGTGCTCAAAATGGATATATCCAAAGAACAAGATGAAGTGCTCAAAATGGATATATCCAAAGAACAAGATGAAGTGCTCAAAATGGATATATCCAAAGAACAAGATGAAGTGCTCAAAATGGATATATCCAAAGAACAAGATGAAGTGCTCAAAATGGATATATCCAAAGAACAAGATGAAGTGCTCAAAATGGATATATCCAAAGAACAAGATGAAGTGCTCAAAATGGATATATCCAAAGAACAAGATGAAGTGCTCAAAATGGATATATCCAAAGAACAAGATGAAGTGCTCAAAATGGATATATCCAAAGAACAAGATGAAGTGCTCAAAATGGATATATCCAAAGAACAAGATGAAGTGCTCAAAATGGATATATCCAAAGAACAAGATGAAGTGCTCAAAATGGATATATCCAAAGAACAAGATGAAGTGCTCAAAATGGATATATCCAAAGAACAAGATGAAGTGCTCAAAATGGATATATCCAAAGAACAAGATGAAGTGCTCAAAATGGATATATCCAAAGAACAAGATGAAGTGCTCAAAATGGATATATCCAAAGAACAAGATGAAGTGCTCAAAATGGATATATCCAAAGAACAAGATGAAGTGCTCAAAATGGATATATCCAAAGAACAAGATGAAGTGCTCAAAATGGATATATCCAAAGAACAAGATGAAGTGCTCAAAATGGATATATCCAAAGAACAAGATGAAGTGCTCAAAATGGATATATCCAAAGAACAAGATGAAGTGCTCAAAATGGATATATCCAAAGAACAAGATGAAGTGCTCAAAATGGATATATCCAAAGAACAAGATGAAGTGCTCAAAATGGACGTAGTCAATACAAACATAGTCATAGTGATCATTGAGGAAATTGTAAATAAAATTGGAAAAACCTGAATTAATGCAAATTCATATTTCATGTCTTGTGGCATTTTATTGATTAGCTGTTATGTATTGAGGTAGGTTAGCACTTCTAATAAGAATTTATTAGGTGCTTGTATACAGTACTAGCTGTTTTACCGTGCTTCGCTTCTTCTTCTTCTTACACTCACCTTTTCAAATTTTATTTGGGGTCGGCGTTCCCTTCTCTAATTCTGCCCCGCCATACCTTCCTATCTAACGCTTCCTCTCGTCTCCAACCTTTTTCTCTCATATCTTCCTCGACCTTATCCTTCCATCTCAGCTTTGGTCTCCCTCTCTTTCTCTTCCCCTCTATATCCATTTTCTCTACCTTTTTGGCCACGTAACTCTCATCTCTACTCTCAACATGCCCAAACCATCTCATTCTACTCCCGTGGAGCATGTTATTATGCTCCACGGGGCTTCTCCTCTTATTTCTTCTGTCATTTCCCGTGCTTCGCTACGGTTACATAATTCAACAACTCAATTTTAGATTTTTGGTGGAACCGAACCCCCAGAGTGAAAACGGCTCCTAGTTAGAAAATTCAATATTTGATTCAAGGATATGACTTTTTGTATTTTGGAACACCTTTGTATCAAATTTCAGCTTTCTCGCTCATCCCGCTAGCAAATTTTAAATTAAGCTTCAATTCTCACATAATAACTCTTTAAACTAGAACCCGAAGCGATATCTTTCGATGTTGCCGATATCGATATTTTCTTTGCGATAATATCGCAATATCGATACCGAAAAAAATATCGATATCGGATATCGCATAGAAACCAATATCGCTTCAACCCTAATTCTGGATCGAGCAAATATTTAAGAAATCATATGGACCTAATTTCGTTAGATTTGAAGGCGCAAACCATCTCCTGTTCTTGAAATTTTCCTAAATTTGAAGAAGATCGATCCTCTTAACGCCGGAATTACTCCTATTCTTGATACTTTCCTAAATTTGAAGAAGATCGAGATCCTCTTAACGCCGGAATTACTCCTATTCTTGAAACTTTCCTAAATTTGAAGAAGATCGATCCTCTTAACGCCGGAAATTCTCCTATTCTTGAAACTTTCCTAAATTTGAAGAAGATCGATCCTCTTAACGCCGGAATTTCTCCTATTCTTGAAACTTTCCTAAATTTGAAGAAGATCGATCCTCTTAACGCCGGAATTACTCATATTCTTGAAACTTTCCTAAATTTGAAGAAGGTCGATCCTCTTAACGCCGGAATTTCTCCTATTCTTGAAATTTTCCTAAATTTGAAGAAGATAGATCCTCTAAGATTCCATACTGTGAAATGCCGGAATTACTCACTATTCATTGTGTTTTTAATAATTGAAAATCATCATAATTTCAAGGTCATCTCACGTCACAGATTCCATACTGTGAAAGGCCGGAATTACTCACTATTCATTGTGTCTTTAATAATTGAATATCATCATAATTTCAAGGTCATCTCACGTCACAGATTCCATACTGTACATAATTTCAAGGTCATCTCACGTCACAGGTTTCATACTGTGAAAGAAGAAAAAACATAAATTATTCGCGCCGTCTTATGAAAATAATTTCAAGCCATTGTTTTCTATCTGTGAGAATATAGTCTCAGAACAAAGACCTCTATACCAATAGTCGGTGAACATCCATATACCTTTTGGCTATCTTCACACTCAGTTTTTCGATTCATATGATTACTGAGCGGAGCGCTCATTTTAAAGAAGGTTCCTCGCCAGCGTCTATGGCAGCACGCTGAATACTCCAGTTGGGTTTGAATACGCTGAATACTCCAGCCTGGGTTGACCCGGGAAAGTCAGCATCGCGAGGGCGTGAACCTACGTGGTCCATTCACTAAAGAGATTTTTTATTTATAGTAAAAACTCGCTGGACGTTGCTTAACTTGTCAAGAGACCTTTCAGACGATGCGATTTTTTCCAATGAAGAATTGGTGTATAATAGCCCATCCGAGGTATTGTCGCAAAGCGAAGTATTTAAATATAAAATTAGTTATTACGTTAGCCAACGATCATACCACGTTGAATATACCAGTTCCCTTCAGATCACTGAAGTTAAGTAACGTCCGGGCGTGGTCAGTACTTGGATGGGTGACCGCTTGGGAACACCACGTATCGTTGGCTTTTTCCGGCCCAACCCAGGCTGGGTGAGGTTAATGTGGGTAGCTGGTTTGCAAGTTTCCAGCGAATGGAGGGTAAAACCCCCGTCTTGAATAGCCAATAGATGTTAAAGAGACGTTAAGCCAAATTAAAAAAAAAGTTGACTAATTATTTTATTATGTTAGTTTCTCATGATTTTGAAATTCAAAAATTTATTTTATTTAGATTTTTTATAATTTCAGTATGAATCAGGGGATTTTTTATAATTTCAGTATGAATCATATTCCCAAGTAAGACAGGTTCCCATAAACCTAGCCTGGGTTGGGCCGGAAAAAAGAGCCAAAGATACGTGGTGTTCCCAGGCGGTTACCCATCCAAGTACTGACCACGCCTAACGTTGCTTAACTTCAGTGATCTGACGGGAACTGGTGTATTCAACGTGGTATGATCGTAGATGGGTTCAACGCCACGATGCTGTTACGGTATACATTTTGCCCAGCCAGCCCCCCCCGAAAAAAAAATCCTGTGTACGCCCCTGATATGAATGATTATACTCGTTGTCATACTTTTAACCCTCTCGCGCCCGTAATAGCAAACTTCCTCCGAAAGTTGGTGAGTTATCTAATTTTGCTTCTGTCCTTGCTTACTATTATCTGTAAGAGTAAAGAACCTTTCACATAATGCTCTGAAATCAACAAAAATACTAAGGGAGGACAGAAGAAAAATTAGATAATTCACCAACTTTTGGTAGGAAGTTTGCTACCACGGGCGCGAGAGGGTTAAAATAAAAACAATTTTTTGTTTCAGGTAGAATATATTACCTGAAAACCAAAATTGTCTTTATTTTAAAAAAATATTATTCAGAAAAAATAAAAACTATGAACCAAGGGTTACATAGTTTTTACTATTACATACTTACTGTTACATACGCAACAGTAAGATCGTTTCCAGACAATCAAAAATAAAAATTTACCGAACAGTCATACGACCAGTGCTATTATACGGTTGCGAGGCTTGGTCGGTAACAAAACGCACAGAAACAATGTTACAATCTTTTAAAAACAAAATTTGGACCCGTGAAAAATGTACAAGACCAAAGCTGGACGATTAGAAAGAACGAAGAAATCTGGAACATGTACGGCAACCCCCTGATTACAGAAGTTCTTAAATCAAACATCATGAGATGGGTGGGGCATGTTAGTAGAGACGACAATGCAAGAATCATTAAGAAAATACTGAATCTCACATACAACGACCCTAGAAAAAGAGGAAGACCAAAGAAAAGATGGTGTCCAAAGATGGTTCAGGGAATATAAACCTCCCAATTATGTTGGTAACTGGGAACAGCTGGCCCAGGATAGAACAGAATGGCGAGACATGATCCTCAGAGGTTTTGGGCCCCCGCGGCCTGTTGAAGCCCAGCAGTAAGTAAGTATGAACCAAGGGTGGTTTGTGATTCGTGCCCCCCCCTCTCAATGGGATAAAAGACATAGCGAATCCCCCCATTCATTTGATTTTTTTTTTAAAAAATTACGTGATTAGGTATAATGAAATTTGAGAAACACGACCGCTTAAAAAAAAACTGGGGGGCTACGTGCCCCCCCGCCCTCCCCTATATCCGCGCACGGGCTAGACGTGACATCTAGAACTAACCCGTCAATGAATGACGGGTCAATGGCATGGCCCGTCAATGGCATGGCCGTAAAAAACGTTTCCTAACCTGTCGAGGGGGGTTAAAATATGTCAATAAGGCTAACAAGTAAACATAAAAAGTTAAAAACAAAACAAAAGAGAAGTGGAAAAAAATAAGAATATGGTTGATGGGATTTTTCCCGCGATTTGTCACGCCGCACGCGACAAAAATCCCACAACAATGGGACCCTGCGGTTCTCCTTCATCTACTAGTGACTACCACACTGACGTGAACACCTGATCATCTTCATCTACTAGTGACTACAACACTAACGTGAACACCTGATCATCTTTATCCACTAATGACTACAACACTAACGTGAACACCTGATCATATTTATCCACTAGTGACTACAACACTAACGTGAACACCTGATCATCTTGATCCACTAGTGACTACAACACTAACGTGAACACCTGATCATCTTGATCCACTAGTGACTACAACACTAACGTTAATACCTGCTCATCTTGATCTACTAGTTTAAAATCCTTGGTCCAATCAATGCCCCCATAACGTACTATTTTTATTCACATAATTTCAAGGATAATTCATGTGGACGCCTAGAAAATATAATTTAGGTATGCTATACTCTATTTAATTTATAACTTTCAAAATACAGGGTGACTCATAGGTTGCAGGTTTGTAAAACTCTTTATTAAAAGCACTTTTACAAAAGTCGTTTTTCTCGTTCACCGTTTTGCTATTGCTCTCAGGAAATGGAGATATTTTCTCCACGACAAATTACAATACTTGACAATTTTCTGATTATAATTATAAGACAACAAAATTCAACAACAATTTCGAGATCGCGGAATTAAATCTTCTCAATTTTAGATTTTTGGTGGAACCGACCCCCAGAGTGAACACGGCTCCTATTTAGAAAATTCAATATTTTACTCAAAGATATTAATTTTTGCACTGCGGAACACCTTCGTATAAAATTTCAGCTTTCTCGCTTATCCCGAAATGACACTTCTTAACTATGGGTTTTTTGGCGGAACCGACCCCCCAGTGTGAGCACCGCTTTTAGTTAGAAAATTCAATAATATATTCAAGGATATGACTTTTTGTACTTCGGAACACCTTTGTATCAAATTTCAGCTTTCTCGCTCATCCCGAAGTGGTACTTCTTAATTCTGATTTTTTGGTGATGAAAACCGTCCATAAATCGGATAGAAACCGGAAATTTTCAATTTTAAAATTTTTTATGGGTTCCTTATATATTATTTTGGGGGGGTCTATTCTCGGTAATTTTTCGTTATCTCCTTTGGTTTGCCCAGAAAAAATTGCAAAAAGACCCGCTAAATAGCGTCATTTTTGGCGGTAACTTGCTCCCACTTGAACTTTAATTTTTTTTCCTTTCTTATTACGCACCTACATACTAAAAGGGACCTGTGTGCCAAGTTTCAAGTCTCTACGTAGCCATCGTGAAGCTACGTTGATTATCAGTCAGTACGTCAGTATACCAACTGGGCTTTGCGTTTTATAAGTATAGATTATAAGATGGCACCATAGCGCAAATCATTTTAGAGATTAACATAGTGCAAGATCAGCAACTCATAAGAGAGAGAGAGAGAATTTGCTCCCTGTAGTGTCTCCTATATTTATCCCAAATGTTCCAGTGGTCTGGAACATTTGGGCTGTTCGTGTTCAATTGTACCGCTGAAAAGCGTTGTTTTTGTGATACATTAGCTTCACTTTCGACGATTTTTGACCCAAAACTCGATTTATATGTTTAGCCATTATCGAGTTATACGTTAATTAGCTGTTCGTGTTCAATTGTACCGCTGAAAAGCGTTGTTTTTGTGATACATTAGCTTCACTTTCGACGATTTTTGACACAAAACTCGATTTATATGTTTAGCCATTATCGAGTTGTACGTTAATTAGCTGTTCGTGTTCAATTGTACCGCTGAAAAGCGTTGTTTTTGTGATACATTAGCTTCACTTTCGGCGATTTTTGACCCAAAACTCGATTTATATGTTTAGCCATTATCGAGTTATAAGTTAATTATGATTCCGTATACCAACTGGGCTGGGTATTTTATAATATAAAATATAGATTTGCCACGGAAACTGTGCAGTCTGGTTATTTTTATAGAAGACTATCTGTTTCGCCCGTGCTTTGCTACGATTTTTTATATTGATATTTCTGTTTTCAAGGACAATGGAATTGGGGGGGGGGGAAGTATGGGTTTGTGTCCACCCTGTATATTGCACCCTTTAAAAAAATCAAGATTTAAACGTTTCACCAGGCGCCTTAGAGGCATGACCGTTCTGACTTTTTAGTATTTTCTAAATTTTATTTTGCCCGTTTCCGGTTTCGAACTCGTAACTCTGGAATAGCTGGCCATATATACCTTTGCAGAATATATCCTAAAATAAGGACTACATGGCGTCCTAAAACTTTCTCGCTTTGAGTTGATATGTTGTCGCGACAAAATTTAAGATATCGGACCGTGACTGTCCTATTTTGGTGAATGGATTAGAAATCGAAAACGGCTTGACATAGTTTAGTTCTGATAATATTCCTGGGGTCTTAGATCATGGTTTCTTCTCTCTTTTTTTTTGGGGTGGGGGTGGGGGGGGTACCGCTTGGTCTGTGGTATTGTAACTGACAATCTATATATATAAAAGAGAAACACACTCACTTAACACTCATCGCGATTTATCTGCACTGGTACGTCCTAGGGGGCTCAAATTTGGCATGTAGGTCGCACTTAGGTATACGATGCGCACTAAGAAAGGATTTTTAAAAATTCGAATTGGGGCGCCCGCCGCGGGGGAAAAAGGGGCGCGTTTACATATGAAAGTCACCTTTTCATCACTGTNCTGGTTCTTCAACCCATCTAGTGTCGCCTCCGCCTGCGCTCCCATGATGAGTCTGATTCTTCAACCAATCTGGTGGCGCCTCAGCACGCGTTCTCGCGATGAGTCTGGTACTTCAACCCATGTGTTGTCGTTGTCATCACCAGTAATATATGTACCTACAGGATGATGTGATGCATCTTACACGCAGACACCAATTGCTGAGAAACCGAGAGAGTTACTTTCTCGGTTAGTTAACGCGTTTTAAATTCACGATAACTTAATCCTCGAATCATAAGTCTACAACACTATTTATTATTCCCAAGCCCTGTAGATTTCAGTATAGTCGTCAAGTCTGCCAACACTATTTATTACTATTAGCTCACTATGTTGCCCTGTAGATTTCAGTATAGTCGTCAAGTCTGCCAACACTATTTATTGCTATTAGCTCACTATGTTGCTCTGTAGATTTCAGTATAGTCGTCAAGTCTGCCAGCACTATTTATTACTATTAGCTCACTATGTTGCCTAGAGCTTTACTCATCTAGTTCATGCGCAAGCGCATAGAACAGGTTACCTAGATATTTGATTTACTAAATGTTTGCATCTACCCTTTAATAAGAGACGAACTGGTTTTCAATAAATCTAAACTAGGCACCTTAGGTTCTGTACATTTATTATATATATATATTTTTTTCAATAACAAACCTATCGAATCGATCACATAATATTTTGATTTCTTTGATATTTTTTTAAAAATACCACCCCTTTAAATTTGATAGTTTATGTTAGTGTACATAGAATCCAAAAATTGACAAAAAAATCCTTCGTACGCCTCATCCGAATCGTAAGGACACTTTTTTTTTTAAGTATAACTCTGTGTGTTTGCGATAATAATAATATCTACCTAGAAGTCTCCGTGGTCTAGTGGAGATATTTTAATTAGCGGTGTTAAAAAATCCTTGTAACGCTGTGATGAAGACTTAAACTTTGTGAAACACTCACAAGAGTGAACCACAAAGAAATCACTGTCTATCTATCGCTTCTAAAGTCTACCTAGATGTTCTTGGATTCCGTTCTTGATGGCTAGAGTGATTCGATCTCGATGATAAAAAATACCTTATGCATTGCTGACCACGTAAATATTATAATAAGATTATAGAATCAGCCTATTTTAGGTGTTCGCATTTTTGGGTAATAAACGAAGAATCCTAATCCTGTAGATTTTAACTGGAGAACCATGCACCAATACTTGTAACATATACAACAACACAAACACATAATGTTCAAAATTAAAATACTGATGATTTTTATTTTCCAAGAATATTTATGAAATGTAAATCTAATATTGTGGCAAATTGTGTTGTATTTGTTCCTTATCACATAAGACGAATTTTAAATGAATTTTATCAATCAATTTGAATTTGAATCAAGTCACTCAATGGTGTTTTCAATGAATTTCATTAAATGTTTTCCAATAATTTCGTCTCATCCTCAAATGTTAAAGGCCATCCCTATGTTGCTTTTGGTTTCAATAATGAACCTTTTCTGTTATAGTTGTTGACAGGAGTTGCAGCTTATCGTTCTATAAAGGTCTTTAAAGTATTATTGTATGAGACGACCTTTAGCACGCTTCTCGAAAATCCTTCCGTCGGGGATGTTAGTAAGGAAGATGTTGTTCTTCAATGTTTCTCTTATCAATTTAATCTTCCNTTTCCTGGAGAGTAAAAACCATACAGACAATGCCAAACCTGTTTCCTGGAGAGTAAAAACCACAGCTACCTACTAAAGACAATTCTGTATCGCCGAGTCAAGCCCAAGTTTGATTTACTAGGACAGGGTCTCTTTCAATATCCTAACAAGTAAAAGGTGTAACATGCCTAATGATCTCAGGGTAATAAAACCGTCATTAGAACTCAATAAAACTTTCACATTTCAACAATAAAAAGGTATCTTGAAACTTGAAAACAAATTAAACAAGTGAAAGAAAAAATTTGTGCAATTTTTTTGACTGATTTATTAATTTATAAATCAATCAAATTATTCATGTTGACGGCACTTGAGACATTTGTCAACTAAATTGATGTGAAGCGTGGCTATGTTATTTGTTTTAGAATTTCTTTATTAATCGGGTTTCATTGCTATGTTATTTGTTTTAGAATTTCTTTACAAATCAGGTTTCATTATTTGGCAGTTCAATACTATACAGGGTGTCCCAAAAGTCCGAGACCATTTGAATATCTTTTAAATGACTTTAAGAGGAGTTTTGAAATTTTGCATGATAATATATCCCAAATTAAACCAATTTTTCAGGGGCGGGTCCCATTTGGCCCTCAGGGGGTACAACTTTTGTTTTTTAAATTCGAACCCCCATCTTGTGATGTATTTTCAGAAAGACAATAGAATTAGAAGTACTTTGTAAAAAAAAAAAATCACACGTCTAGCCTCTTTGGTTTCAAAATGGCGGCCATTTGAAATTTTCAAGATATGACTTCCAAGAGTGTCTAAAACTGGGCGAATTATTTGCAATGGTATATTGAATAATTACATAGGACACCAATGACGAGGTACTTGTTTTTTTAGACATGATTCGCTTTGTTTTAGACACTTCGCCTAATTTTTGAATTAATTCGCCTAGTTTTAGACACAATAACTAAATTTAATAATGTTTCAAAAAAACAAACTACTCCACCCGGGAGAGAACTCAGAACCTACCAACTATGAAACAGAGGCCTTGCCACTGAGCCACAATGTTGTATGGATATAGAATGAGAAAATATAATATTTAGATTTAACTCTCATCATTTTTGCATAACTAACTCCTTCTTCTTTATTTTTTCATAACTAACTTCATCTATGTTAATTTTGTGTTACACTGATGCGGTGATAATTTTTTGTTACAGGTACGCGCGCATCTTAAAATTTCACTCTCACCATTTTTTCATAACGCGCCTAAAGAAGTATAACTTAAAAAAAAAAAAAAAAATTAAACTTTAAATCTTATGGTGTGGAAATTACCAAAGAATCATCAGCGAAAAGATTATTAATTAATAAGAGTAAAACTTACCACTGACGAGTGGACTGTATCATTACTGATTTCCATATAATGCCTAATTTGTTGGTGACGTATTGAAATCACTAACCTGTAACAAAGAGAAACAATCAACAGTTCAAATAAAACAAAGTTCAATAAAATGCTATGCTTCACAAATTTACACAATAAAAATGTACATAGATTAATTTTCTTAATATATAAATCAGAAATTTGTATGTT
>JAAEEI010039805.1:9109-21397 GCA_012654025.1 Pachypsylla venusta
AAGCAGCTAAATTCCTAGATCTACCGACAGCGGTAGCTAATGAGGCGTAGAATGGTGGAAGCTGCTACTACATCATCAACCAATAGACCTGCGTCTGAAGCCAGTTGAAGCAGCTAAATTCCTAGATCTACCGACAGCGGTAGCTAATGAGGCGTAGAATGGTGGAAGCTGCTACTACATCATCAATCAATAGACCTGTGGCTGAAGCCAGTTTAAGCAGCTAAATTCCTAGATCTACCGACAGCGGTAGCTGATGAGGCGTAGAATGGTGGAAGCTGCTACTACATCATCAATCAATAGACCTGTGGTTGAAGCCAGTTTAAGCAGCTAAATTCCTAGATCTACCGACAGCGGTAGCTGATGGGGCGTAGAATGGTGGAAGCTGCTACTACAACGTCAACCAATGTAATGCTTTATTTTCCTATACTTCTTGTATGGGAAGATAAAGTAATAATGATTATTATTACTTTATCTTCCCATATCGATTCACAATTTCGCGATGACCCAATAAATTGTCAACTTCTTTCGCAAAAAAATAAAATCGAAGTGTTGCTAAATCTTATTAATAAAAACAATATTACAAAATTTATTAAATCTAAAATAAAAAAATAAAATTAAAATAAAATATAAAAAAAAATGGTAAAATTGCTAAGGGTTGTGGAAATTACTACAAGGTCAGACCATTACGAGCGACTAAACGCGACTGATACAAATGCACGTGGGTACATAAATGGAACTAGGGATGGGTTAGTTATCCACGAGTCAAATGATCTTTTTGAAATGAGTCGACTCTTTTTGAAATGAGTCGAGGCACGTCCAGAAAGTAAGTGTACTGGTACTCTCACAGCTGTAGGGAATACTTTTTCGACATTTTGGCAACACTGCCGCGTAGCATGGGCGTAGGAAGGGGGGGCAGGTGGGGGCAGCTGCCCCCCCCTAGAAATTCTCGAGAGTATGCAGCACGGAAGGGGCAACTTATATTTACACTAGATAAAATGATTTTTNCATGAAAATCTCAGCTGCCCCCCCCTAGGCCAGATGCTGGCTACGCCCTTGCCGCGTAGCCTGACCCCTCCCCTTCAAAACGAGACCAACTATAGGTTAATGTGTTGAAAACTTTTGACACAGTAGCATCTCTCACGAAAAATGTCGATCGTATCGCCCACCAAGTGCGAAATTCGCGTTGTCATTCGCTACCTCGTTGTGAAGGGAAAAGCTCCGGTTGAAATTTATAATGAGGTGAAAACTGTTTACGGTAATGGAGCTATGAATCGTACGAGTGTGTACAAGTGGTATCGCAAGTTTAAAAATGGCCGCACTTCCGTGCATGACGATCAGAGGAGCGGAAGAAAATCGAGATTGCGGTCCGTAATTGTTGCTACAAATTTTGGACCCGTCCAAGGAATCGAACCCGAAACCTCCTTGGTGCAAGCCGAGTATGAAATGTCTCAAATAATGTCATATAATGACACTAAAAACAAGTTGGCTTCCATATTTGGAGACCACGAACGCCGAAGTGGTTGAACTTAAAGATTTGTTGTTGTTAACGTTCTCAACGACTCTCACTGTGTCTCCAGGCCAAGAAAGGCGGCCTCTCCAACAGCATCTGTCCATAATGCTGGCTGCTCATGATTTACATCATGAGCAACCAGCATACATAGACGACAACAATCAGATACTTCAGGTTTTAGCAAGAGTTTATATACAAACTCTTTGAGGAAGTATCTGGAGCAGCGCGGCTGGGTCCAACGGAGTAAAAACACAGTGAGTTGTCGTCGGAACGGTGTTGATGGTCTTTGGACATGCCCGAGGGCACGGGTAGCCCCGGTACGAAGAACCAACCATCTTGGGGGCCTTAAAGAGTAGCTAGCCTGGGTGTCCTTATGAAATTCATAAGAAAAATTTATTCTGATCAAAAATAGAGGAAAAAAATTGAGATCTGACTGAGTGCGTTATAAAGAAAATAATTTGGTATTCATAGGAATGTTTCGTAAAAAGTAAAACAAGAAAAAATAGTAGATATTAAAGCGGCTGGGGTAGTCGAAAGTGACCCATTTAATAACAAACTACAGTTTGAATCACGGGAGTTGAGACACAGCAGATAAGGCCCGATCCTACCACGACGTGTTTTCAGGGAGTTTCATCTAACACTGTGTCAACCTGTGTTAATACAATACCCAAACCCGAGTGTTTCAAAACTCGGCTTTTGGTAGGACCGGACCTAAATGATTTGTTTACATAAAAGGAGACAACAGGTATGTTTTTTTTTTAACTTATTTACTTTATTTATAACTTTTCTCTATTTAAATCAGGGGTTTCACAACTGGTACCGCGCCGCCTTTTCTGGAAATGAAAGCCTCCCACGCCCCCCTTCTCTTTACCCTATAAAATATGAATGGGTATGGGTGTTGCTGAATGCTACCTCATTCAAATTCGCTGAATGCTATTCCATTCAAAACGCTAATGTGTTGCTGAACGCTTACTCATTCAAAATGCTAATTTGTTGCTGAATGCTATGTCATTCAAAATGCTAATTGTGTTGCTGAATGCAATCAAAATGCCAATGTGTCTGAATGCTATCTCATTCAAAACGCTAATGTGTTGCTGAATGCTATCTCAATCAAAACGCTAATGTGTTGCTGAGTGCTATGTCAATCGAAACGCTAATGTGTTGCTGAATTCCATCTCATTCAAAACGCTAATGTGTTGCTGAATGCTATCTCATTCAAAAAGCTAATGTGTTGCTGAACGCTTACTCATTCAAAATGCTAATTTGTTGCTGAATGCTATGTCATTCAAAATGCTAATTGTGTTGCTGAATGCAATCAAAATACCAATGTGCTGCTGAATGCTATCTCATTCAAAACGCTAATGTGTTGCTGAATGCTATCTCAATCAAAACGCTAATGTGTTGCTGAGTGCTATCTCATTCAAAATGCTAATGGTTTCTGAATGCTATCTCATTCAAATATTCTAAACATCATGTTCAATAAAATTACCTTTGTATAAAATTGTGTACATATATTTTGACTAAATGATAATAATTCAACAGGTCTCGCGCCCCCTTGGCTTGCCCACAGTTTGGAAACCTCTGCTCTATATAAATAAACGAGAAAAAGTTATAAAGTAACTCGGTTTTATAAAAAAAAGATAAAGTAAAAAACGGGCCTAACGTTGTCCCTGTTACTTGTAAATCAGAGAACGTATTTGTCTTATAATGTACAAACAGAGGCAAACTCTTGTAATTCCAACTGTAAACTTACGTCAACTAGAGAAGAAGAAAAAAAAATCTTACTTAAAAAAAGAAGAAAATTTTAAAAAAATGCCCGTCTAATCACTTTAAGCAGAACGGTCAAATATCTGGATTTAAATAAAAAATAGAAAATAGTAAGAACTCAAATGAATATAGTCCGCAATGACAAACGAAAACACAAAACGAAAAATAAAATACAAATCCAAATAAACATTTTAAAGGACATAGTCAAATATCTCGGAAAAAATTAGAGATAGGAAGAAAACGTTCGATACAAATTTCCCTTATTTTTTGAGGGTCATCTTAAATTTTTCTCCAAGTTCGCGGTTCAAGGCTATTGCAAATGGGCGTGACCAGTTGTTGCAAATGTTAGATATCTCTTTATAAAAGTAATATTTTTTGCTTACATTTTTTTTGATTTGATTTACAGTTTTCGAGATAATTTTGTGCTCTTAGTAAGAGATATCTAACATGTGCGGCATTAGGTCACGCCCATTTGCAAATATTTGTGCATAAAACATATTTCACTAAAATTTACACATTTATGCCCAAATATTTCAAAATGGGCGTGACCTAATGCTGCACATGTTAGATATCTCTTACTGGGAGCCCGTCAAGGACAAAATTATCTCGAAAACTGTAAGTCAAAACGAAAAAAAAAAAATATGTAAAAATTATTTCTTTTTAATATAAAATTCTAAATCTCAATTAAAAATGCAGGATATATTAAAGAAAAGCTGACTTTGAATAGCCCTGAACGGGACCTTGGAGAAAAAATTCAAGGTCACCATTGAATTTTTTCTTCCTATCTCTGAGATATTTGACTATGTCCTTTATAATGACTCACCCTGTATAAAACAGATTTAGTTTACGCACTTTTTTGATTTTAGACTACAATTTTAATCAATTTTAACTAGGGATGCCGATATTATATTGAATATCGATCTTCGGGTGTGGATATTATAATTTCAATAATATCAAAAAAATATGTTATATCGATATTCGACCATCCGATGATATTGCGTATCGGATATTAAGCTATGGATAATATCCATATCGGTATCGAAAGAAGAATATCGATATTCGATACGGCAACCCTAATTTTAACTGTCTTTGAAATAGATCAAACACAGTGGGGCCTATGTTTCAGATGTTTACACTTTTTCCGTATTTACAAAAACAAAAAAAAAACAAAAATCATAAACTAAAGCGCTGCTAAATTTAGAACCATTAATATACATATTTTATCAATTATACAGATTGCTATATAAAATTACTATTTTCAATATATTTGTAAAAAAAGCACTTTGGGTGAATCTTAAAGTTCTGTAAATATAAAATCAAGAAACTAAAGCAGTCAGTCATAAGATTGCAATCACAGATAGGTATCATCAGCATATATTTCAATTGCCTGAAAGGTAATTTTTCCAATTATTTTTATATATTAATTAGGAAAAAAAACCATCACATCAATGATTTACAATAGAAAAAACGCACCATTTAATAAATAGAAAAAAAGAAAAAAAAAAAAAAAAATGGTGGAAAATCTAAATGTAATGTTAATCTACAATAATAAAACTTAATCTAAAGATAGATGTACGAGAGTGTGTATATTTATTTGTATGTGTCAATAATTGTTTTAGCCAAAACGGTAAAAGATGTCGAAAAAGTTATGGGAATGAAGTCCTAAAACCATTGGATGGAACCTGAGTACAATATACTCGAATTTGGTGTTACGGCCGATTTTCCTATTTTTGTAGGGGAAATCATAAACTACTATTTTAGCTTAGGAGCGGTTATACCTTTAAATAATTTCTGATTTTTTTTTTTCATTATTGAGAAGCGCGGCNACGCGTTTTAAATTCACAACAACTTAATCCTCGAACCCTAAGTCTACAACAATATTTATTTCTTGTTCCTCTTTAACTTGAGAATAAGCCAAAGAGAAATGAGCAAAAAAGTAAATCAATTGAGTTGAATAAGTTAATAAAAAACATTCTTTAACATAATGGTCCGTAAGCTTGATTAGATATAAAATGAATTGCTCTCTCGTAACTGACTGCGACTAAAATAAAGATTAAAGCTGAGTTTCAATACAGAACCGTGAAACAAAATTGCAAATGCTAGCGACAAAATTGCAACATTGTAAAATCAACACTGACGACAAAATTGCAACTTTGTAAAATCAACGTTGACGACAAAATTGCAACTTTTCAAAATCAACGCTGACGGCAAAATTGCCACTTTGTAAAATCAACGCTGACGACAAAATTGGAACTTTGTAAAATCAACGATAGTAACGTTTCTGTATTCAAACCTTTTTATTCGAAATAATCAAATAAAAACTTAAATTTTTAAAGCAGATTGCATTCTTTAAGGTCATGTCACACTATTTGTCATGATTTCAAAATTTTGGCACAATTTATTTGATGTATATTTGTTGAATTTGGGTGTTTGGTATATATTTGTGCCCCTATCACACTATTTGTCATGATTACAAAATTTTGGCACAATTTATTTGATGTATATTTGTTGAATTTTTGTGTTTGGTATATATTCGTCCCGCTATCACACAATTTTTGATGAGACTTTCAAATAATTTTTTTTGCCATTCGACAGATTTTATTTGTTGTGTATTATACCATGGCAACCAGATATTTATCTGTAATAAATATAATTTTGAATTTTCTCTTTTTCCAATATGATTTCTGATCGAAAATTAATTTAGTTTTTCTTCACTTGTGAATTTTCGATAATTGAGGACTTGGGTGTGCACAGACGCCTCAAAAATATTTTTTAAAGGTAAGATTAATGAAATAGTTTTCAAAAACGATCAAACAATGACAAACGTGTTTGTCATGCGTTTAAACCTTATCAGACTATTTAGACAAATTTTGGCCACTTTTGGGTTTGATAAAATACAATCCAATAGCAAATTTAATCAAATATATTTGTCGATCACACTGTTTGAAGTAAAAAAAAGATGACAAATAATGTGATACCGCCTTTACATCATATTAATGACAGTAGGGTCCATGGAGAATAAAAATTAAATTTAAGATAATATATTGAAGCCACCGATTTACTGAGATTGTACACAGCAGGTCTCATCAGATCACAGAAGTTAAACAACGCAGGGCTTACTCTATTTTGACAATAAATACGATTTTCGATTTGGGGCCCTAAACCGTAAATTCGCCATTGCCAGAAACTGTATATCTCACTCACTTAAAATCTCCGCCATGTGTAGCCCAATAGGGTCCAAAGGCCAATTCTATGAACCAAGTAAATGGCCATACCAAATCAAATCAAAATCGGACATAGCTTTCGTATAAATTTTATCAAAATCTGACAAAGATTTGGTATAAATTGACAAACAGAATAAAAATCATAAAGCTAAAACTAGACCTCCTTCGTTTGGTCAATCAATTTGTGGTTCAGAATGGGTCCCTTTAAGGTAAATTAAATCATCTTCATAGCAAACTGTTCATACTATCTCATTGTGATAGTACAATATAATACAGGGTATCCCAAAAGTCCGAGACCACCTGAATATCTTTTGAACGGCCTTATGTTAAGTTTTGAAATTTTGCATTTTTTAGGTGCGGGTCACAATTGGCCCCCATGAGGTCCAACTTTTGATTTTTTAAATACAAACCCCCGTCTTGTGATACATTTTCAGAAAGACAATAGAATTAGAAGTACTTNTTTTTTTTTTTTTTTTTAAATGATGGTCAGAACTGCAATACATTACCCCTTTGTTGGTCGGACCACAAACTTTTGGAACCACCCTCGCATTCTTTTTTTTTTTTTTTTTAAATGATGGTCAGAACTGCAATACATTACCCCTTTGTTGGTCGGACCACAAACATTTGGAACCACCCTCGCATTCTTTTTTTTAAAAAACTAGTACATAAAAACAATGGTCAGAACTACAATACATTACCCCTTTGTTGGTCGGACCACAAACTTTTGGAATCACCCTAGCATTTTTTTTTTAAAAAAACAAGTAGGTACGTAACATTTTATCATTTTCACATTTAATGACATTTCCAGGTTCTTATAAAATATCCCAATTAAATTATCAATCAATAGAAATCGCAGCCCTTTAATAAAATGTACTGGAACCATATATCTAAGATTTTTTTTTAGATACAAAAGCTTTGTAGGGGACGTTGAGGGTATGGACTTTTGGGACACCATTTAATATATATGGTCAATCATATTTGATGGAGGTTTTTTGTTAAAAAAAAAATTAACATTATGAAAAAAAGTTGATCACTATGCCGAGTTAATGTCCAACACATTCACTACCATCTAACCAAATACTCAGATTAATGTGGAAACAAATCTTGCCTCAGTAGGGGAATTAACACCCGCTCTTCAGATAATCAGCCGAGCGCTTGACTATTATGCTGCCAAGGTGGATAACCCAAAGTAGATTGAAATTATAGGAATCAACAATATCTCAAGATCATAAACCTCACAAATCAGTTGATATTAAATTGGTAAACCAACAATTAAATCCGTTTATATTTAATTGTTGCTGCAGTGGTGTTCCTCAGACAATCAACGATTATGNATTAAATCCGTTTCTGATAATATTGGATTATGGTTTAGAAAAATGGTAGAAATATATCGAAAAAAATTACCGGCGTTCTACGCACCAGGACAACCTGGAACGCATGCCATCACAGTTCCAGCCAAGGACCATTAAAAACTTTTCGGGAAAATCAATAAAATATAATTGGTCTCAGTTCATTTATTTATCTCGAGAACTGACGCAGAGTAGAGACAAATTCTACGTATACTGACTTCAAATTTACACATGAAATACATTTCATTGAGGGGGGGGGGGAGAGAGTCAAGATGTACCCTTCCTCTTTTTGTATCCCAAAAGGAAAATGAATTTTTAATGAAAAACACAAATCCCGAAAACGTAATTTCTTCCAATCCATTTATGACTTGCTAACTTCCCATGAGATAAAGTAAATCATACTTGTGAGAGGTTAATTGAGGGTGACGTCTTCATGGACCGAGTCCAACTGAGCTGATGGTGTAAGACAGCCATTCCCAAACTGGGCGATAGCGCCCACCAGTGGGCATTTGCTGGCGTTCAGTGGGCATTTTGAGAGATTTTCAATTTTCATGGGCAATTAAAGGAATATTCAAACTCATTAGTAAAAAAGAAGAATTTCAAATGGAAAATTATGTTGGTGGGCGGTAAAATTGTGTTGCCAGAGTGGGCGCTAAAGTAAAATAGTTTGAGAAACCCTGGTGTAAATCAATTTCTCGTGCTACTGACGTAACAGGGTGTCTACCAAATTGTCAAATTGAAATTCCCTGACTTTTCCCGGTTTTTCAGTCTACTTTTCCAGATTTTCCAGTGTACTTTTTCAAGATTTTGTCTCACCCATCCGGCTTCAAAAAACACAATATTGGGGCCCCCCAGGGACCCCAAAAACTATACAGCAAATTTCCTTCATACCTTAAACATGTATACCAAAATTTTAGAGGAAAACGATAATAAGCGCCGCATGCGAAAATTTTCAGTTATGTTCACGCATAAAATTGGCCATCGAGATAAAAACAAAACTCAATTTGAAAAATTCCCTGATTTTTTGAGTTTTTTCGGCGTTTTTTCCTAAATTCCCTGACTTTTCACTGACATTTCCAGTCTCCTAAAATTCCCTGACAATTCCAGGTTTTCCAGAATTTCCAGTCTGGTAGACACCCTGCGTAATTATATTAGCACCTACCGCGAATGTAGGTGCTAATATAATTACAGAGCTGCAGTCTCATACATCTGGCTACCATCGGACACTATGATGCCATTATTGAATGAATTTGAAAACACAAATTTCTAAAGAAGAACCTCAGAACAACGGGAACCATTTTCTTTACCAAACTTTTGGCTAGCAAACGTTGCTCAGATAACAACGTAAGAAGTGTTGATACCACCAAACTGCTGAAAGTGAACGTTGACTAATGAACGAGTTAACAAAGTGTTGACTTTCATCAAATGACAGATACTACTCAAAGATGAGCCAAAGCAATTTTAAGTTGCCGTCGCCGATATTCATTTTGTTGCTGTTGCTTTACAGTTGCCAAGGACAGACAATGAAGTTTTCTTATTTTCGAAGTGGATCTAAACTCTCGATAGAGAAGTCTTCGGTACCAATGGACAGACCTCGACTGAAGCCATCCTGAAAGATAAGACAAAAGTCTAAAGTTAGTCATCATCCCCATCATCATCATCCCCCCAACATTGAATACACCAGTTCCCGTAAGATCATTGAAGGTAAGCAACGTATAACGAGATGGGTGACCACTAAGGTTCTCTCATCCTCGTGATGCTGACTATTCTCGCTTAGAGATGGCACGATATATCGAAAATCGATATATTATATCGATATATTTCTCACGATATATCGTTTAATATGTACACTAATTTAGGTTTTTTTCAATGTTCTTAATATAGGGATGCAATTTGAAGTTATCCATTTTTTTTTTTTTTTTTTTTNTTTTTTTTTTTACTCGAAGTTTTCTATTTTAGGGGGATCCTACTTGTCCCTTTGAAACTGGTCATTGGTGGAAACTAGAAAGTAGGGGAGGGTCAGGTTAGGAAAGTACAGAGAGGGGACATGTCAACCAATTCACCTCGTAAAATTCTAATTTCGAATAAACCGATATATTTGAAATTCGATATATCGAAAATTCGACAGTATAAGACATAGCACAACGTAGCATCGTTCGGTGGGTTCTGTGTGACCGACCAAAAAGTGAATTAACACATTAATGCCCGTGATTTCAATTTTAAGTCCCCCTATCCCCTGTGGATAGGGGGACTTAAAAAGCATACTTCCAAGGCACCCAAGTCTATATCAGTCTTAAAAAACAACAAAGGACAGGGACAGAAATGATAACTTTTCCATTACCCATGCAGAAAGGAAGGAGAAGCTACTGCATTATCCCCAGAAAAATTATCTGGGTCTGAATTTTTCTGGGGTAGCAGACCATGATTTTCGGNTCATTTTTTCGCTATCTGCTACCGTTTGGGCTGTGTTATTGTAACAGACAGCCCCTCATACATAGCTACTCACAAATTTCTGATTTATATATTAAGATTTTCATAAAATTTAAGCCAGTCACGCCCGAATAAAAAAGTGAGACCCAAATAATAGAGCGTTAGATTGTTGTCACCTACCTTCATTTCCAAAATGCGCCTGTCTAGAAATCCTAATGCATTCACTATTTCTTGTTGATGCTCTTTGGACCCGGGAGCTGCTAGACTGCCCGTAACTGACCCCATAGCAAAGTCGTTCATACCAAATGGATCCCGTGGCTGAGAATTTGGATCTGCACCTGTAAGAGAAAGAGAGATCAACGTTGTTTACGGATCTAACAAGAACGCAGCAGATTCATACGGATCACTTCAATATAATACGTGAATGTAACATTTTTTTTAATTTTATTTGAAAAATAACTTTATTTAATAACAATATATATTATACAGGGCGTCCCAAAAGTCCGAGACCACCTGAATATCTTTTGAACGGCTTTATGTAGAGTTTTGAAATTTTGAATGGTATTATATCCCAAACTAAACCTGATGGTATGACCAATTTTTCAGGGACGGGTCCCATGTGGCCCCCCAGGGGGTCCACCTTTTGTTTTTTAAATATGAACCCCATCTTGTGATCAATTTTCATAAAGACAATAAAATTAGAAGTAATTTGCAAAAAAAATTACACGTCTATCGTGTTTGGTTTCAAAATGGCGGCCATTTAAAATTTCCAAGATATGACTTCCAAGAGTGTCTAAAACTAGACGAATTATTATTATTTTTTATTTTTTTTCACGGGACTGAATGTATCCCTTCGTTTACACCCCTTACCTCTATCGTTTACACCCCTTACCAGGGTGTCTACCATATCGTCAAAGTGAAATTCCCTGACTTTTCCAGGTTTTCCAGTCTACTTTTCCAGATTTTCCAGTGTAATTTTTCAAGTTATAACACTGACTAACACCGACGTGTTTCACGTTATAAGAGAGTCACCAAATGCTGCACGAAGCAGTTCAAAACAGAAGCTATTATATATATATGGACAAATAAATTTATTTTGAATTATATTAAACCCCTACCAATAGTAGCCGAGTCAAATTAGATCAAAAAAGAGGTGAGCCTAGAATAAATTAGTAAAAAGCGGGAAATGATTTTATTTCACGTTGGGCATCCTGAATAATAGTAATCTAAGTTTGCGACGGTTTCTGAGGTGAGCTAAAATTTTTAGCCGCCAAACGCCGCTTAATTTTGCCGCTAATTCTAGTTTTTGGCGTATAACATTCGAATGATGCATTTTATGAAATGAGAATTGAAGTTGACGTCGAATAACTTATTAAACATTAAGATCGGTTCAGCGGTTTGGTCAGAATGGGAAGTCGAAAATAGTCTATTTTTTTACACTTTTTCAGAAAATTGTATTATACTCCAATTTAAACGCCTGTAACTCAAAATCGGTTGTTCCAAATAAAAAATGATATTATATAAAACTTGTGGGAAATCAAATTTCACGNACAGTCTGGAATACTAAGAAGAGCTATCGTACGACTCATTCCATTACCTACTCAGGATTTTTGAAGTGTTTGGACTTCAAGAGGGGGCAGTATGTCTACGCCAATAAAGCGTAATGACCGGTTTGGCCATTTATTATTGGATTTAGATCATATTGAAAAGTCTGGCCATTCATTATCTTAAATTTCATTCTTAATCGAGTTCTGCAAACTATTACATAATTTTTCTTTGAGTCTATTTGAGTTAATTTATTCTGAGTTATATTTGAGTCCTTTGAGTAATTGAGTATATGAGAATTAACAACTTTAGAAGAACAACATCTGCATTCGGTGGTAGTCTGATGGAATGATTAAGGAAGAGAAAGTCTAGTACGGTTTTCCGTACCATTTAATTTTTGTAATAATTATGTTGTGTGTCTAGGTTGTGTTTATACGACCAGGTCTTGGTGATGTGAATATTA
>JAAEEI010039806.1:9051-20282 GCA_012654025.1 Pachypsylla venusta
TGTTCAAATTTATTGACCAAAGTTGGCTGGTCACGATCCGATATCTTGAATTTTATCGCGACAATACATACAGTGTGCCTATAAAGTCCAGCAACAACTATTATATTTTATACGATTAAAGCTGGAAAGTTGTAATTTTGAATGAGGACCTGTGTTATTGTAATTACTACGTTTTTAATTTATTTAAAATTGCGGGGACAGATTCAGGAGCGGCCCAGAGAATCAATTTTAAAATCTTAAATAAGACCACCCACTTTTTGTTATATCTCGTTGATTGTTAGTATTTTATAAAAAAATCGACAACTTCATCGCCTACCAATTCAAAAAGCCGGTCTTATTTTTACTGATAAATTCTTGTTAAAAGGTTGATATAGCCAGTTTGGTGTCCAAAAGTGGCCTGTTATCGATAAGTGATATAGGTTATTCCCGAAGTTTTTAACCCATCCACAATCTAAGAAAATGGTGTCTTAAATTGAGGCTTAGAATAAAAGTTCCCGGTAAATGTTTAGTCATGTTGTTTATCAAGAATATGTCGGTAAAGGATTAATTGGGGCCAGGGGTCAAATATAACAGCCCACCATTTTGGATTGGAGAGCGATGGAGATTCCATTTTTTTTAATGCTTTTGAAATGAATTTACCATCAACGAGAGAAAAAGAAGTGTTTGGTCCCAATTAAGATTTTAAAGTTGACTCCCCTGATGACAGACTCAGGGCGGCCCAAGGGGACCATATAATGAGACCCCATAAAACTTATGTCCAACGGGCGGGCGCAGTCTGCTACTAATTATTATTTGTAAAATAGAACCATTTACCTGCAGTTGTGAAGAAGAAAGGTCCAAATTTTTCTTCAGAAAAACTTGGGCTCGGATCCCAACCTGAGCAACATTTTGTTTCGCAGCACATAGCAACCAATTGTTGCTACATCGCTCTTTGCTTCGCAACGAATCAAAATTGAAGTCAGTTGGATTATATCCCGTTCAATTCTCAAGTGGGAGCATCCAACTTTTTCCCTTACGAATTACAATACTTACATCTTTGATATCCACAGTCCCAATGAGAACGACGCATTTTTCGGGTGCGCCGTTCTCTTCAATTAAGCTAATCAATTCACCTACTCTTAAGCCACTCTTTATGAAGAGTGGTTTTTGGGTAGGTGGATTTCTGGTCAACGCATTTACTCGTGCCATATGGGAATCCCCCATCAATATAAAATTGTTGATGTTTGGTTGATCTGAAAAATAAAATTGATATAGTCAGTGAAAATTTACACAGAAGGTAACTTGGGAGCATCCAAGTTACCTTCTTCTCTTCAATTAAGCTAATCAATTCACCTACCCTTAAGCCACTCTTTAAAATTTGTTAGAAGACCAAAATCAAATTTAGTTTTAAATAGTATCATCGACGAGTGTCGACAATATTTTCAATGACTGGTTAATTACTCTTCAAAAGAATTTGGTAAATTTTCCCATGAATATATGCGAACAGTAATCATCCAATCACTACAATTCTAGACCGACGTTCTATTCTCTTCGGAAATTATGTTTTTTTTGCTCATAATCGTTTTTACATATTAGAGCATCTGGCTTCAAGGAAGCATTTTTTAATTCGCTGAATGGAAATCAGTCCTCAACTCTTACTATCCATAGTATACGCACTTCTAAGAAAATATACTCTGAAACCAAGAAGAAATTCGCATTGTCTACTATCTACCGTTGAGTAGAGAAGGACAATAATATCATAAAATGGAGTTTCTTTTAGCCTTTAAAAAAAGTAATGTTGAACAACTTACCATAATAGGGATTCTCTTCTCGTAACGTAGCATCAATGTCCTTTTCAGTTTTGTCATATCCTTTTTTTAAAGGGTATGACATTTCATCTGCAAAATGAACAATATAAAAGATTTATTGTCTACTAAGTTTATATATTTATTTTTGAAATTAGAAAAATGCGGTTTGTTTTAAAAGGTTTTTTGCATCTGGATGAACACATAATTTTTCTGGCGCATCATCTTTCTTTGTGATCTGACTCATTTGTATGCACGAGTTATCGTAAAACGAGCTAATAAAAATTTAGGTTTTATTTTACGAAATTCTTATTACTTTAAGACAGCCAGGACACTGTTACCCCTATATAAATCTATTGTTCGACTTGTTATTGAGTACGGCTCAGTAAAACGAGCTAATAAAAATTTAGGTTTTATTTTACGAAATTCTTATTACTTTAAGACAGCCAGGACACTGTTACCCCTATATAAATCTATTGTTCGACTTGTTATTGAGTACGGCTCAGTAAAACGAGCTAATAAAAATTTAGGTTTTATTTTACGAAATTCTTATTACTTTAAGACAGCCAGGACACTGTTACCCCTATATAAATCTATTGTTCGACTTGTTATTGAGTACGGCTCAGTAAAACGAGCTAATAAAAATTTAGGTTTTATTTTACGAAATTCTTATTACTNGTATAATAGAACCATTTACCTGCAGTTGTGAAGAAGAAAGGTCCAAATTTTTCTTCAGAAAAACTTGGGCTCGGATCCCAACCTGAGCAACATTTTGTTTCGCAGCACATAGCAACCAATTGTTGCTACATCGCTCTTTGCTTCGCAACGAATCAAAATTGAAGTCAGTTGGATTATATCCCGTTCAATTCTCAAGTAGGTAACTTGGGAGCATCCAACTTTTTCCCTTACGAATTACAATACTTACATCTTCCACAGTCCCAATGAGAACGACACATTTTTCGGGTGCGCCGTTCTCTTCAATTAAGCTAATCAATTCACCTACCCTTAAGCCACTCTTTATGAAGAGTGGTTTTTGGGTAGGTGGATTTCTGGTCAACGCATTCACTCTTGCCATATGGGAATCCCCCATCAATATAAAATTGTTGATGTTTGGTTGATCTGTAAAACAAAATTGATATAGTCAGTGAAAATTTACACAGAAGGTAACTTGGGAACATCCAAGTACCTTCTTCTCTTCAATTAAGCTAATCAATTCACCTACCCTTAAGCCACTCTTTAAAATTTGTTAGAAGACCAAAATCAAATTTAGTTTTAAATAGTATCATCGACGAGTGTCGACAATATTTTCAATGACTGGTTAATTACTCTTCAAAAGAATTTGGTAAATTTTCCCATGAGTATATGCGAACAGTAACCATCCAATCAATACAATTCTAGACCGACGTTCTATTCTCTTCGGAAATTATGTTTTTTTGCTCATAATCGTTTTTACATATTAGAGCATCTGGCTTCATGGAAGCATTTTTTAATTCGCTGAATGGAAATTAGTCCTCAACTCTTACTATCCATAGTATACGCACTTCTAAGAAAATATACTCTGAAACCAAGAAGAAATTCGCATTGTCTACTATCTACCGTTGAGTAGAGAAGGACAATACTATCATAATATGGAGTTTCTTTTAGCCTTTAAAAAAAGTAATGTTGAACACCTCTTACCATAATAGGGATTCTCTTCTCGTAACGTAGCATCAATGTCCTTTTCAGTTTTGTCATATCCTTTTTCATCTGCAAAATGAACAATATAAAAGATTTATTGTCTACTAAGTTTATATATTTATTTTTGAAGTTAGAAAAATGCGGTTTGTTTTAAAAAGTTTCCTACATCTGGATGAACACATAATTTTTCTGGCGCTTCATCTTTCTTTGTGATCTGACTCATTTGTATGCACAAGTTATCGTAAAACGAGCTAATAAAAATTTAGGTTTTATTTTACGAAATTCTTATTACTTTAAGACAGCCAGGACACTGTTACCCCTATATAAATCTATTGTTCAACTTGTTATTGAGTATGGCTCAGTAGTATGGTTTCCCAATTATAAAACGCAAATTTAAGGTATTGAAAGAAAAGGGTACAACACAGAGATATTTTGCATTCAAATTTCATGCGTACAGACAAACATACTCGAAAAAATTTTTTTAGATCCCAAATGCGACCTAAATAGCACATTTTATAAAAATCGGTCAACGCTAAGTGGCAAAAGAGCCCTTCTATTCGGACGTTTTACGGGGTACGAAGGGCGGCGCACAAGAGAGTTTTCTATTCGGTTTATGGATTCTGCGTCCCTAGAAACGTAAAATATAATTTGTTTGGGGGGGAGTATTTTTAAGCCAGTTAAATAATAAAGTGTCACATTGGCAGTTTTTATATTGGGCACCTACTACCAGTTTTAAAGTAGGGAGTCATTGTGAAAGTAGGTATCTTCCGTTGATATAATGAAAAAAGTCACAATTTCTAATTATAAAAAAAGCGGTCTGTGTAAAACCCCTTTAACCAAAACTTTCCTACATTATAAAGAAAAACTGCACACAACATACCTGTTAAAATAGCTCTTGTTTCTTTTTCAATTTTGAACTCCGAAAATTCGTTCAAAACTTTAATAGCTACTTCATTTTTTAGTAAGTGTTCATCATCACCTGAAAATTAGGAATAATAAAATTATAACAGGTTCTGGTTGTGGTCCAAAGAATAAGTGTTCATCATCACCTGAACATTAGGAATAATAAAATTATAACAGGTTCTGGTTGTGGTCCAAAGAAATTCAAATATAAATTTCATTATTTTGTGGCCCTGGCGGTACACCGTACCTTACCTCACTTAACAATATAATCCCTAAACGTGCACCTACCGTAGGGTCTGGACCGATTTGCCATGTGGTAATAATGTTTTTCTCATAGTTACGGAATTTTAAATTTAACATTGTCAAATGGAATGACGTGGTAAATTCCATTATGTATAAATGTTTTATTCAACCGGGACCAGTTTATGAGCCGCTAATTGGTATTATTTCGCTGTAGATACATCGTAGATGCGGATGTACCACTCAGAACCATTAGGAAGAAGCTTAGCAACTCCTAGATTTTCAAAGTTCATAACCATTAAGGGCCGCTTCTACCAAAATAGCCAACACCGAGTGTGCGATCAACCCTGGGTTCTCACAAAATTTGGCTTTTGCCAAGTTTTAGTTCCTAAAAGACACGTCCTACTTTTTGAGATTCAATTTTTCAACTCGAGTTTGCTTTTAACCCATCCACCATCTAATGCGCAATTTTTTTGAATATTTTTTCATTATTTCTCATAAAATCACAGATGTGTCTTTAATTCTAGATACGAACTAGTACAATAAAAGTGAAGTGAAATAATATGACAAGTGATAAAATAAATTAATTCTGTAGGATTTTTTGTGAGGATATTTTCGAAATTTCTCATGTAATTTATTTTTCATGGATTTTTAGATTAAAGATGAAGTAGTAGGTTATATTGGTTAACATTTTTTCAAAAATGTTAAACGTGGTGTGGAGGAAAAAATTGGGCGAAATAAAAAGATATCAAAACATGAGGGATAATAGATTGCCTCAAACAACATATCCAAACCTACAGGGAAGATATAAATGGCAGATTTTGCGATCAAATCATTGAAGAAACTATGGTATCGATATTACGAGTATTGTTGCCAAAGTAAATTTATCACACACCAACTCCGAATATTTTTGGTAGAAGCCAAAAATTTAGAGAGTCTATCCTGAGTTCACCAACACCGTGTTCCATGTTTTTGGTAGAAACGGCCCTAACTAAACATGACATACCTGAGCAGCGAGAACCTAAAACCATTATATCAACAAAGTCTCCACGACACTGTTACCAATGAGGTGAAGAACTATAAATCGAACCGTGTTCTCAACATCAATCCTCCCCCAGACATAGACAAAACGGAAAGTCCCTTCCAAAAACTAGCACAACCTATACTACAAAGCGAAAATAGGACCGACAATTGAAGGCTCATGTCCCAAGTGCCTAAATGCTGGTCATGATGTGGGTCATCTTTTCAAAAGTCCTGCAGACCAAATCATTCAGGAAACTGAATGTCTGTGGACACAAATCTTGTCGAGGCTGCAATATTCCCTGGTCTTGAAGTTCACTGAGCATTGCGTTGTCGAAAACGTTAACAATACCATTTGTTTGTGGTTGGTAGAAATCGTTGTTCCTTCATCAATCACACCTCCTATTATCTGACGACTGTCTTACCATCCGCATAAATGACAAATGATTGACTAGATGAGGTCTGTCTCTACCTGACCAAGCAACTCATCTGGTTCTTTTTTTTTCTAAAATTTCTAACTCTTTCTCGGGGTATGATGAATACTTCTATTGCCTTGTCATTTTTTTTTCTGTAACATAAATAAAATAGTATCGTATTAACACTGGAATGGAAGAACAGAATTTTGCAAACAAAATGTCCTAATTAAATACTAAATGATTTTCTTATCTATGATTATTTTTTTACTTTAAAAAATAGAAAAAACCTAATTAAATACTAAATTAAATTTAGAGATGGTATATAGGATGTTTGCAGTCATTATGAAATATAAAAAATTTCAAAATAGAAAAAAGTTGTATCAACTGCAAAATAATTTTTTTTTTTTTTTTAAGTTGTTTTTTATTAANAAAATATTTCTGGTAATTCTTCTGGTTACTATTGATCTTTTTTTTTCATTTCGTTGATCAATCTCAACCGATTCTGCACCTAATTCTAGTGTATCCTAAGTATTACGCTTCAACTCTAACATAAGTTGTCTTTTAAGTATATCAGTTGCCACCAGACAGTTCATTCGGGAAAGACTTGTACCTTGTATACCTAATGTTTTATGCTCCTACAGTTACGTACGTACCTTTTCTTCTTCTTCTTTTTTCAATGCTTTTTGGGTAAAATAATGCACAAAGTTATTATATTTTGCCAATCCTGAAAATAATAAAGGTTCCGTTGAATTGAACATTCACCATTAAATTTACCCATAATCCAAGAGTCTTTAAACAATCCGGGAAGTGTTTTGTTACTGATTTTCGTTTGAATTTGGCTATGTTCGTTCATAGCAGGCATCAACATGTCTTGGTGGACGTGCCATCTGAAATCTTTGTGGCTAGTTCTTGATCCGGAGATTCTTGAAGTTTCTTGTTCACAATGTATGCATTGACGACGGAACAATCTAAAAAATGAATGAAAATTCTTTACCACCATTTTGTTGAACGTCTTGAAAACCTTGAAAGGAATTCAATTGATCAAATTTATCTACGAAGTTCATGTTCATATTGTAATCCTTTTTCCCTTGATATCGGGGGTCAAGGGCATTAGCCAATAAATGATATTCAATAATGAGTTTTTCCTCTCTTTTCTTTACTATCTCATAATCTTGAATGTTTTCTTCTTCTTTGGCCGAAGCCGGTGGTCTTTACCTATAGATTTGCGTAACAGTCTGATTCAAAGCTAAAACGGACATTCATAAATGAAGAAATATAATTGTCATTGAGTTCCGTGCTTGAGCTCCAATAGTCCTTATAGCTAGGAGATATTTTGATACCAATTATGATTAAAAGGATTGACAACCGCAACCTAAAAGTAATAATTAAAAGACTGAAACGTATGTTACCTATAACGTCAAGTAGGAAAAACGTTGCCGACCAACTACGTATTTTTTTTTTTTTTTTTTAAAAAAAAAGACATTTGTAAGATAAATACTTGTATATTCGTATATTCGTGAGCTAAGTTCCTCTTGGGGCTATGTAAGCCCCTGCACCTACATATCTGGCTATATCAAAAGAAAATTCTAAAACTTCCTTTGTAAATGTCTTTATATCACCTACGTATCATATAGGTAGCTAATCCATGTAAATTAAAATCTGGTAGTAAAATTTGATCCATTTCGGATCAGAAATGTGTGTGACGAAACCACTAGAAACACTTACAAATCGTGAGCTCTAATGACATCATGCAGAAGAGGTAAACATGTCCGGACCTTTTTAGGAGTTCGTTCAAAAACTACAAAGCCACTTCTCAACGACTTAGCACTATTCAACCCAGGCAACATGGCTGCGGACTGTTTATTACCGGAACGCTGAATGAACCCAATGTTTGTCATTAACCGATAACATAAGTAGAGGTAGACCTGAATTAAAAAAAGGTCTATACAGTAGTAACATTATGGTAGCTAAAAAAGCCGTTCTCTAACCCGGCGACATATACTATTGGAAAGTCACTTTTCGCTTGGCGGACATGCCCAAATGGACTATTACACGTAATATTCTTACTTGAATCAGAAGCATCTAAATTTTGTTTAGTATTAACGCTACTCGCACTACCGGATCGATGACATCTCAACGACTTAGCACTATTGAACCCTGGCAACATGGCTGCGGACTGTTTCTACACTTTAAATTATGAACAAACCGTATTATTCCGGAATGCTGAATGAACCCAATGTTGTCGTTAAGCGATAGATAACATAAGTAAAGGTAGACCTGAATTAACACCTCCTTCATCGTGGTCAAAACAATTAAAGGTCGATACAGTAGTAACATTATGGTAGCTAAAAAAGCCGTTCTCTAACCCGGCGACATATACTATTGGAAAGTCACTTTTCGCTTGGCGGACATGCCCAAATGGACTATTACACGTAATATTCTTACTTGAATCAGAAGCATCTAAATTTTGTTTAGTATTAACGCTACTCGCACTACCGGATCGACGCCATCTCAACGACTTAGCACTATTCAACCCAAGTAACATGGCTGCGGAGTGTTTCTACACTTTAAATTATGATCAAACCGTATTATTCCGGAACGCTGAATGAACCCAATGTTGTCGTTGACCGATAACATAAGTAGAGGTAGACCTGAATTAACACCTCCTTCATCGTGGTGAAAACCATTCCAGTGTTCTATTTTTGCTAGGTGATCCAGAACTGACTGTTTTCTAAGCCGAAACCTCATGTAAAACTAATCCTTTTTCCACGTGTTAAAAATAGGTCCATTCCCTCACGAACAAGAGCTTGTCTTCTTGGGCCATTGACAGTAGGAAGATAATCTCGTCTGACGAAAATATTAAGTTATCGTCCATTTTACAGATTGAATCGAGCCCAACAAAACGAACTTGCATCAGAAGAAAAATATCAAAACACTATAAATGCAATTATATTTTTAAAATCCTTTTTCAATAAATTATAATATGAAAGTTGCAATGTTCAAACACTTTTTAAATGCAATTATATTTTTATAATCCTTTTTCAATAAATTATAATATGAAATTTGAAATGTTCGATTTGAAATTTGAATGTGATGTGATTTTGAAAAATATACAAAAGTAAACAAAAAAAATCAACCAATAGAGTGGGTTTGAACAAAACCCTCTCTTGAACAGAGAATTTAAACACTAGCGTTAAAACTAACAAATAGTGGTGGAAAAATGAACTAAAGTTTGGCAGGACAGTGATTTGAGGGTTGACACAGTGTTAGAATGAAACTCCCCGAAAACTCGTGGTAGGATGGGGCCTAAAGGTCGATACAGTAGTAACAATATGGTAGCTAGAAAAGCCGTTCTCTAACCCGGCGTCATATACTATTGGAAATTGGAGGTGATCGTCATTAGCACCTTCAATAAATACCTGCTAAAACCAAAACTAAGTCATTCCCGTCTATATAGAATCTTCTGGATCCAGCCACTGTAATGCCTGTCGTATTAATAAAACCAATTACAAATTCTGATGTGCTACGTGATGCAGGCAGGCTCAGTAATTACATGTTGTGATAACGTGGCCGCCAAAGAACCCATTAAACCGTGTAATTCACGAAAGAACGTCAAAATTTGCGTACTAGACGAGGCCCCCGTCGTAGTTAAAAAAGTTGACTGAAACCTCAGAGTTCATGCCAGTGGATGTCCCAACAAAAAATCTATCATCTAGCACTTCCTGTAATTGTAAAACACATAACGCAGTAGAGACGATAACCTCGCCAATTGAAGCCATTCTTCCAAAAAATTTAAAGTATATAAATATCACAAATATTAAACTTAAAAGAAGTATGAATAATTAAAACTGATCGTCTGTTAAACGAAACAAAACTAAATTAAAATCTGGAAATAAAATTTGATCCATTTTGGATTCGCAGACGAAGCGTAGCCATTATCACCTTAGTAGATTCTACTCCTGGTGTCTTGCTGAAGGAGACCCCTAGTTTGGTCAGTAATTGATCTTTTTGCTAATCGAGGTACACGCGAAGCTTTTGTTATAAGCAAGCTCATCGATTCCCAGCCTATTGTCGGATCAGTTTAGATGTGGTGTGTGGCCTGTTATCAGGAAAAATTATAATAATCGACCACATCTGGGCAGGGTTGGGATATCGTATCAAAAATATCGATATTAGGAATATCGGATTAAAAGAAAAAGAAACCAGCATATTTTTTTTTCTTTTGCTCCCTCATTTCCTCACTTCCTAGTCCTTATAATAAAATAATTATCTATTCTTCCTCATAGCCTAGAGTACGAATTGAAATAAATTACCATCATAGTTGCTTTTTTCAGTTCTTTATTTTTTATTTAAAAGAAAAAAAAAAAAGTTTACAATGGAAGTATTAATAATGTACAATTTTGCTCCCCCTGTCACCCATCCAATATTTCAAACAAGTACTTTGCCCACTTGTGTTTATATTTTGCCTACTTGTGTTTATAACTGAGTTACAGCCTTAGTTTAGGAGAACTTTTTGTGAAGAAACTGAAAGACCTCGAAAATTTCAACAAATAATTTGTTGCTTAGCATCACTTATGAAACACGTATGTCAAAATTCAAGTAATTTGATCCATATTACTTGGCATTAAAAGGAACCTATGGAACAAAAGGTATATCAATATATGCAAAATTAAATTTGATCCATCTTACTAGGCATCAAAAAGAACTTATGGAACAAAAGGAATAATGATGTATGCTAAAATTAAAGTAATTTGATCCAGTGGCAGAATTACTAGCCAGATTGTCTACTAGACACTATCAGTTATCAGTGAGGCCATAAGTAATCACTCACAGATGCTGTGACTCTGGGGGCGCGTATTTTTTTTTTTTTGAAAAAATTGAGATGCCCGATATTTTTTTCTAATTCTGGTTGCAACTAAAGCTCCAAGGTAAAAAAAAGATCCGATATATCGGATAAAAAATATCGACTATCGGATATATATCGTATCAAAAATATCGAATCAAAATATCGGTATCGGATTATACGATATATCGGATGATACGATATATCGATATTTTTTCCCCAACCCTAATGTATACAGTGATTGAACACAACCTTTTGCACGGTTAGCGGGTATATACGAAAAAATAGATTCCTTGTCGTTTCACCTCTTTAGAACAAATTACTTAAACATACACTCAATAGTCCGAA
>JAAEEI010039806.1:20382-33608 GCA_012654025.1 Pachypsylla venusta
GAGTTTGGAAATTCCTGATACACAATATTTTATTGAAAATTATATTTCATAATGACTACAAACATCCTAAATACCATTTCTAAACTAAAGAATATTTATGAATCAATCAAGAAGGTACGTTGTATTTGTCTGCTACTGTGGTGGATACGGTAAAAAATTCTGAAAATATAGATAAATAAGGGTGGGGTGGAAGAGAATCCCTCAAGAATTAACTCCGCCCTTTGAATGAACTTTATTTATTTTACTTTATATTATTTAACTTCTTCTTTTCTATCTCTATTTTCACCATATAAAAAAGTTCATTCAATAAAGAGTTATATAATAATAATAAATCAGCTTTTAGGAGCCGTAAAACCTTCAATAGAATTTCATATTTTTAATTTTGGGGTTTCTTCACAGAGTACCCTAGTTTCAATTGTAATTTTCGTGTGGGAAATCATAGAATATTATAAGCACGGAACGGCACCAAGCGAAGCGGTCGCAGCCTCCTAGTTTTATCGAAATAAAAATTAACTTCCCTTTTTAAACAATTTTATTCATCAGGGTAAGTAAATTTGTTCTATTTTTTTTTTCTATCAGACAAGGCAAGGAATTTTGTACTTATTAAAATCATCATATCCTGAAATTAAAATAACGACAGAAAAACAAAATGGACTATTTAGATCAGAAGCAAGAGCAGATGGCAAAAAAATATCATTTCAGGGTAAGACAGTGGCCCACCCATGGGGCTCCCCGAAAACATGGATTTCCCTACAATCTAGATTTTAATTGTAAAAACGTTATGCCATGAAAATCGTGCACCAAATTTCCACTTGAAAAAAGATTCACCGTTATGTAGTGAGAGCATAACTAATTGCAGAGAAAGTTCTTATGTTCTTATAAGCTAAAAATGGAAAAAAAATTAAAACCTCTGCTTGACATTTTAATCTATCAACTCTTTCATTAATTTCAGAAAATTCAAGTGTGGAAGGATTTTTGCTCCTTGGGGAGGGCATTATGAAAAAAAATTTCAACTTAATTAAAAGATTCACCGTTAATTAGTGATACCATAACATTGTTTGAACTGAACAGGGTTATAAGTAGTCGCATAGTAAAACAAGAGAAAGTGTGCCTCATGATGGGAGTCCATGAATTCAAGAAGAACTAACCAAATCAGATGACTACATTTCCTTGTCTTTAGTCATTGGAAAATTACAATGACATGTATTACACTGTAATGATGTCGATGTTCAAAAGTACGTGCAGGAAATTCAAATAGTTCTGGATGAATTTGACAAGAGATTTCGTGATTTTCTCCAGTTGGAGGAACTCGTGGAATTCTATGTCAACCCAATGAAAGACAGCAACACAGAGATCTTGGCCAACAAACTTTCATGTTGACAGAATAGCTGTGGAAGAGGAGGTGTTGAGATTGAAGTCCGATGTACAGTTAAACGAGAGTAAGTTTTGGAGTCTAACTTGCAAAGAAAAGTATCCAACCATCAGACAATCAATGCATATGTTACACTCGCTATTTGGATCCACTTACTTATGCAAATCAGCCTTTTCATACATGAAAATGATAAAAAAAATCGGTCTCGATTAACCGATAAACACATGGAGCAGTCTCAGAGTTTCTTTATCATCCTACTTGCCAGCAAGCTCGTGGGTGATATCCAAAATCAAACATCCCACTAATTAGCTCGATACGGGTGGCAACGAATGTAAGTTTTCAACAGGTTGTCCCCCCTTAAACCGTGGAATCGGCGGTAAATATTTTTATTTTTACCGATCCGAGTAAAAAACAAATAATAAAAAAAATTACATTTTCCGTAGTTGAGGAGCATCTGACCAAAAGGTCACATATCCACCATCAGTCGAAATTCAGTTAGATATGTTTTCGTATTGTATGAAGGGAGGGGAATCTAAAAATGAAGTCAAAATTTAACAAATCATAACAAATCCCTATGAAATTCAATGTCAAAAATCAATGGTTCATGCAAAACATAACACGTCCAACGCACTGATTCAAACAAAAAGTAACTAAAATTCAATGTCAAAAATCAATGGTTCATGCAAAACACGTCCAACGCACGGATTCAAACAAAAAGTAACTAGTCAAAACCGACCAATCAGAACACTCCATTTCTAACATTTCCCCGCTCTTCTTTGAAATCTTTCTTCAAACGTGTGTTTTTGTGTTGTGTTTTGTTTTTAATTAGTAGTTTTGTGCTGTTTCTAGTAATTAAATGCGTAATCTGGTTTTTCGGTACTACTTATATTTAAATTTAATGACAATGAAAAAAAAAAAAAAAATGAAACCGTATTTCAGTGTTGCCGCCCAAATTCCTTATATTTCCGTACATTTCGCGTACGGATTAGACTTCTATCCATATGCCGCACCCAAGTCAGAATTTCCGTACCAATACGAATGAATCCGTACGCCGAAGATCACTGATCAAGGGGTAGTTCAACTGGTATATTATTTTGAACCTGGTGAATATCAGTCACAGAAGGTGAAATATTCTGAAGCTTACACTTAACGATCTCGTAATTTCTGAGCTCATACTGTTCTTAGATAACATACAACAATAGGAACAACTAGATATTTATCGGGAACCACATGAAAGAGAATAAATATACTAACATCATCAATGGTCACTAAGGCTTTAATTTGCTCAATACCTGTTAAAGAAGCATTACCCAGGCCAACCAAATTTACAGTATTAGTGAGTATCACACTCCATTTCTAACATTTCCCCGCTCTACTTCGAAATCTTTCTTCAAACTTGTTTTTGTGTTGTGTTTTGTTTTTAATTAGTAGTTTTGTGCTGTTTCTAGTAATTAAATGCGTAATCTGGTTTTTAGTTTTCTGAATTAATTAAAATGAAGGTTTTGAATAAAGTAAATGTTTATAATATTATACATGTAATTTATTTTATTACTTAGAAGACCAATAAAATAAGTTGAAATTTCTTTTGAGTGAAAGAGGTAATATCTAAAAGGCTTCTAAAGCAATGGTATAGAACCCTTGTAGAAAACGTACCTATTTTTGCTTGATTTTTTTCAGTAAAAACAGTGACATTTAAAACTTTTGTGAAGCTGATGAACTTAATGTGTCTGTTGGCGATTTCTCGCAAGGTAGTAGGAGAAAGCAAAGCAAAAGGAAGTCTAAACGAGAGTTGAAAAAAGAAGAAATCTACAAAGCTCCAAGTGGACACAATGTTTTCAGATCTTGCAAAACGCATAAGGAATGTTCAGTTAACATAGACACTGATAAAGATGATAAGGAATGTATTAAAAAAAGAAAAACTCATACAGAGTTTCAGTGTTACGAAATCAAACCCAATTTTGCTATGCGTGTTCGGTCAGAGCTTTATAGAAACAAAAACAAAGTAACTCAGGATAACATGATTTCAAACTGGATGATCATAAACCCAGTCAAACGCAGACGTCCTCGGCCAGGGGCTGAAAAAAACAAACCTATGGAGTTTAATCTTTAATATTATCTCTTTGATTCTGCCAGTGGTGAGAGATACAAAGTGTGCAAGCCATTTTTTATGCAAGTAACCCTTTTCAAAATCAGACGACACGCGAATGGATCAAAGGTTTAAGAGGAACAGAATCGCACTACAGCAGAGGTAAATCTGTGACAATCTACCTCCATTCTGAGCTATCCATTCGAAAACTGAGACAAATTTACAATCAAAAAACTTCTAGTTCTGACAAGGTTTCAATGACCATGTTCCAGAAAATATTTTGTACAGAATTCAACATGGGTTTAAAGGACCTGCAACAGATGTTTGCAGTTTATGTACTCAAATATGATTTTCTCCGTGAACCTGATGATCCAGAAACTTTGAGTTTTTGCTTTGATATGCAACAGGTTCAACCTTTGCCAAAAACAGGTATAACTGAGGCATTTTACTCCAGACAGCTAAGTCTATACAACTTGTGTGTAACTGACATTGCCACCGAGAAACCAGTATTTTACACTTGGACCGAGAATTTGGCAGGAAGAGGATCCACTGAGATATCGTCAGCACTTTACCATTTCCTGAAGAAAAGTCAACTGGATGGTAAAAAAACAATTCGCTTGTTCAGCGATGGGTGTGCTGGGCAGAATAAGAACAATATTGTCCTACATACTTTGATGAAGCTCTTACAAGATGATGATGATACAGATGTAGAAATGATAATCTGGATTTTCCCAGTTCCCGGTCACAGCTACATGCCAGCCGATAGAGTGTTTGGCAGAGTAGAAAAAAAAACAAGGAAACGTTCTAAAATTCTATTGCCTGAAGATTATTATGAGATTTACCAGGAAGTTGGGGAAGTGAGAAAACTTGGAGTCGACTGGAAAATTGTAGACACAAAGGCTTTATCCTCCATCTACTGTAACTTGAGCAAAATTTCAGAAGTAAAGAAAAAATAGAGCTCATTAAAATTGATTCAGGAAGTCCAGTTCAAGTTAGAGGGCTCGTTAACTACCGATTTGATATGAATGAACCAGGAGATTCACTGTTGAAACGCGGGATGTCAGTAGCACATGTAAGAGGATTTGGACTCACCGAACTCCCCCTTCAGCACGTGATAACTTCAGCAAAGAAGAAGGACATCAACAACCTGTTACAAGCAATGATAGGAGAGTGGAGAAAAGAAGAAAATTTCAATTACTACAAGGGCATTGTTGATGGTGTTGTTTCTGAAGAACCAGAATTTGAATGTGACTGTCTGGAGGACGATATTGGCATCCACATTTGAACCATATCATCCATGTTTGAACTTTGAACCAGCGCCACAGTTTGTTATCAACACAATATGTTAAAAAAAATAGGTGAGAATAGCATAAAAAATATTCGAAGTTTTTACTGACTTGTACAAAAAGTAACTTATCCATGCTTGATTTGAACAAAATGTAACTAGTCCAAACTAAAAGCTAAAAATACACGAAATGCTCAAAATGAGGATTTAAAATACACATAAAAAAAACCCATTAAGATATCACTTTCCGTTATTGAGATATTGGTTTTTTGCTTTTCCTGAAAAGTCGGATTTGACGGACATGTGACGTTTTGGTCAGATGCTCCTCAATTAGAGAAAGATAATTCTGAGATGGAAAAAACTTTGAAAGAATTGAGGAGTCAGATACAGCAATTAGAGCAAAAATCTCTTGAGTGTAATTTGGAAATATCTGGTATTCCGGAATCAGTTGGCGAATTCCAAAATTAATTTTACTTGCCCTGATCATCATTCTTTTGGTGTAAAACGATCTAATTTTAGTGCTGTAGGAAAAGCCAAACCAGTCATAGTTTATTTCAGGTCTAAATTTACACATGATGTTATTTTAAAGGAAAGCAAGAAATGAAACCAAACGTTCAGGACTTCACGAGGAAGGAATCTGATGTTCAGCAAGTATTTGTCAATGAACAACTTTCGCCTTCATTAAAACAATTATTTTAAACCAAAGGTTCAGGACTTCACGAGGAAGGAATCTGATGTTCAGCAAGTATTTGTCAATGAACAACTTTCGCCTTCATTAAAACAATATTTTACAAAGCCAAAGTTATTAAAAATGAGAAAGGTTATGTCTACTTGTGGGTTCGGAAAGATTCTATTTAAAAAAACGCAGAATCTAGAGTTGTAAGAATTTTTGATATTTCTGATATCACTAATTGTTAATGTAATTTATATTTCTCAGTATTGTTCAATTAAAAACTTTATGACTGACAGGTTAAATTTTATAAATAATAGAAAATATAAATTTCAAAAAAATGTTTGCATCAAACTACAAATATTAAAGAGAGTCACGAGCGCTTTCGTCCGTTACGACATCGTCTGCTGAAAGAGTTCACCAGACGATGTCGTAACGGACGAAAGCGCTCGTGACTCTCTTTAATATTTTTAGTTTGATACAAACATTTTTTTGAAATTTATATTTTCTATTATTTANAAATAATAGGAAAATCAAGTTTAATTCCTTTGATAGCATTCATGATTTTCAAAATAAATTTACTTTTGACTCAAACCATTTCAATGCTTTGCATATAAATATAAGGGCTATTAAGTCTCATTGGCTTACATTTCTTGCTTACATACATAATTTTATTAATAATTTGGATGTTATTGTTCTAACTGAGGTCAAAATAAAACAAGAAGATTTGTCAGTATATCAGCTAGATAACCTTGAATTGTATTCAAGATGTAGACTAAGTGGCAATAAGGGAGGTATTGCAGTTTATGTCAGGAATTGCTTTATTGTAGATAGGTTATTTTTTTATTTAAACCAGTGTGAATATTGTTTAAAACTTATAAGCATTCCATTTGAAATAATTTTAAGTTCTATTTAAAGACCTCCTGATAACAATGTTAATATCTTTTTGGATCAGTTAGGTAACTTTTTTAATGGTGATCTGATCAAGTTACAGAAAATCCTAATAATGGGAGACATTAATATATGTACGGTTAACAAAAGTAAACAAAGTTTTTATTACTGAAATGTTCTTTGGTCACATGGGCTGAATAATTTATCCCTATAATGCCCAAGACTAGAAATATCAGAGGATTTTTTTTTTGCTGATTTCCTGTAAGCTGGATCCCCTGAGGACGAAATAATGTTTTTTTGACCACCGACCTCACGGGTGGCGGCGGACGGGTGGTGACATATATGTCACACTGGGCATTTGCGACTTCAATTTTCTACAATATTCGTATCTTTGTTGTGGTACTAGATAGACTATCTTTCTAATGGAAAATAATGGAAATCAGAAGGTAAAATTAATTGAACGAGATCATAATATTTATTTTTAATGGTAACTCAAATAAAAAAAAAAAAATAGTAACTAAAAAATAAAAAGTGATGGCAAGGTTTCATACATGAAATCGTCTGAAACAATTTCTGTCTCTATTGAGACAAAGAAAGACCTCACATTTGTTACAAAAGACGGTTTGAACATTGGCCAGTGGTCAAACCTATCTTTTTGACTGTCAATGATTGGACGCACTGTTGTGGCTACTCTTTTCCTTGATTTGGACATATCTTCCAAACTTGGGCGACCAGCTCGTTTGCATTTGTTTTTGCCGCTAGTTATCAGGGCCTAGCAACTTCAGACAGGAATTTTCTCAGTGGCAAGAATGGAACATTTAGTATTTTACAATTTTCTCTGTAGACTATCCAGCTGTTCACAGTCGCAATTATTATTGAGTGCCAGAAGATGTAGATATACCATCGTCTTGATTTGATGCTATATTTGTAGAGAGAGATAAGCATGTCATGCAGATCGACCCCGCCCATAAACTGGTTATACGATTTGATAATTGCTGGTCTGTCGATTTCTATATATCTCCTGATGCTAAAATTGTTCCTATACACATGGCCTTCATATATTCGCCATCTTTAGCGACAGATATATCTAGTGGATCTTTTAACTCACAATAGCTACTAAAAAACGAAATATCACTAACAATATGATCCATAGCCCCAGAGTCAACGTAGAATACCAATGAATCCTTTTGACTTTCGGAATCATTACATGCATTGGTCATGAAAACTTCACCTTTTATTCCTATAAAAATTAGAATTCTTAAAAGCCTAACAGTTTTTCTTTAGATGTCCCTTTTTCTTACAAAAATGACAAACAATTTTACTTTAGTTTAAAAAAGACATTGATTGATCTACCTTAGGAGTTGAAGTTGATGCCTCACACTTTTCCTCGACATCCTTCAATTTTCTCTTGACAAATTCAAGAAATCTTCCGATTTCATGTTTTCAATAATAGAAACAACTATATTATATTTTGGACTCAACCCCACGAAACAGTTGACCAAGCTAGCTACTGAAGAAGCTCTAAATGAAACGTTTTCGGGGTAATTATGAGCAAACACCTCGAGAATTCGTTGTGGTAAATTCTAGTGAACCCCCAGACCCTACCAAATCTCCTTTCATGTATTTCAAAGATTTTGTGTTAGATGATATGATAACCATGTTGGTTAATTTGTACAGTACACAAAAGAATAGATCATCTGCGAACACAAATAAGTCAGAAATTGAACAGGTCTTGGGAATGTATCTTAGAATGGGCATTGCTTAAATGTCCAGTGTTCGTTGCTTCTGGGAAACACATATCAACTATCCATTGATATCTGAAGTAATGTCCAGAAACAGGTTTGAAAAGTTACTCACACTATTACACTTTGTTGATAATAATGCTGTAACAGATGAGGAAATGAGGAATGATAAAAGACCATGGATGAAGGCCCTGAGAGCCTTCAATGCCAGTTCTTGAGTTGTTTCGCTCAAGTTTTCAATGTAGTATGCGTCTCGATCCTTTTTCAACATTGAAAGTTGTCTGCTGGTTGACATGATCGATAGAGATTGATACTTGAATATATATAAAATACATATATTGAATAGACCGTGAGTAGTGAAAGATTTGAATATTAATTGTAAAATAAGATACTCATTGTTCTCACGGATTATCAAAGTATAATAAGGGTCCAAAAACCAAAATTGCTGATTTATTGATTAGGGGGGTGGGGAGGGAGATTTTATGATAGATCGCAATTATTATTTTAAACTTTGTAAAAATATTATTAAAAATTTGAGCTGTGACATATGTGTCACAGTGGGCATTACAAACATGGATTTTCCATAATTCAGTAGAATATTTATTTTTTGTTGTTCTTGGTACCCTTATGATATTTTTCACTCATTCTTGCTATTATTTACTCATACTTGATATTTTTTATGCTTACAGGAGAGGATCAGAAATATTCTCGATGAGCTAGATGGAAATGTGAGCGATTTTTTCGAATCAGATGACAGTATGTCACAATGGGATTGTAACACCGTGTGAAATTCGTATTGCATTTTTCGTACCCAATTCTAGAAAGAATTTACTGTCCGTAAAGAAACTGGAGAAAAGTGGTAAAACTTTTGGTTCCGGTTATAGGAACAATTTGTATGAATTAAAATTTCAAGTTAAAAAACCCATCAGTTGTAACAATTTAATTTCTGAGGATTGTAATGTTATATCAAAAGATAAATTATGGCATTTCGCTATGGTCATTTAAATTTTCATAATTTAAAACAATTATTTGATAAAAATTTAATTGATGGTATTGATAAGTTTGGAGTGAATCATGTGTAAATGGTAAAATGACCAGACTACCTTTTAAAAATAGAACTCGCACTAAGGACATTTTAAAAATTGTGCATACAGATATATGTGGTCCTATAGATCCTGTTTCACGTCATGGTTTTAGGTATATTCAAACATTTCTAGATGATTATTCCCATTCCTTGTATTTATATTTATTAAAAACAAAGCGGGAAGTATTTTCAAAGTTCAAGGAATATTTCTTTTATACTAAATCTATGTTCAATAAGACTATACATAATCTTAGATGTGATAATGGGGGTGAATATAAAAGCCACGAATTTCAAAAAATTTGCCGTAATAATGGCGTGTTCATTGATTATACAATACCCTACTCTCCGCAACAAAATGGGAAAGCTGAACGGGTTAATTGTACTATAGTTGAAAAAGCTAGAACTTTATTATATGAATCTAATGTACCCAAAATATATTCGAGTGAGGCCATTTATTGCTCAGTATACTTACTTAATAGGAGTCCCACAAGTACTTTAAATAATATTACTTCTGCGGAAATTTGGTACGGTAGAAAACCAAATGTAAACAATTTAAGAAATTTTGGATGCGTTGCATATTACCATATTCCTAAGGAATTAAGGTCCAAATTAGAAGCTCAAAAGGGAGGTATTCTTAGGTTATAGTCATAATGGTTATACAATTTTAGATATTAAAATGAATCAGATTAAACTTGTCCGGGATGTTCATTTTAAGGAAGGTGATATTTTTTCAAAAATAATTATGTACCAAATTTAATTGTGAATCATCGTGAGGATAAAATATTCAGATGATACTAAAAATGATATTATTGTACAGCCCGAGATTCTTGTCAATAAGGAGAATATTGAGAGCGAGAAAGTTGGTAATAGAGTTCAAAGACAAAGAAAGTTGCCAGAGAAATTCAGAGATTATGAAATGTATATGGCATTATCAGCCATAAATTATATATATGACGTACCAAATAGTTATTCCGATGTAATGAAAAATGGTAATAAAGACTTATGGGAAGATGCAATGAAAAATGAAATAGATTCTATTTTAGAAAATGACACTTGGGAAGTAGTGGAGAAAAATGATGCAATTAAACAAATTTTAGATACCAAGTGGGTTTATAGTATTAAAGAAGGGGAAAAAGATGTAAAATACAAAGCTCGATTGGTTGTTCGAGGTTATCAACAAGATGACGATAGTTTTGACTATTAGAAAATATATGCTCCGGTAGCCAAAATGGTTACAATTCGAACTTTATTAGCTTTAGGAGTAGAGAGGTATTTTTTCGAACATTTGGATATAAAAACAGCTTTTTTAAAGAATGGAGATTTTTTTTTTTTTTTTACACATCCCACCACGTTTGCAAAAATGCAAAGTAAATTTCATTGATTTGTTTACTTTCTGTTCCATGAAACTTTTATGTTTGCAAAGTGAGTAGTAAAATGTGTCTTTTTTTGCAAAGAACTTTTTCACTCCTCAGTTTTGAATATTTTATAATAAGTGTAAGTATGTGTTTTTTCTCTTTTGAATAGTAGTTTTATTAATTGTTTATAATTTTTAGAGAAGCTATTTTGTTTTTTGCTGGGTGCTAAAAAGTAACCTCACAAGAATTCATCTTTTAATATTAAAATGTGACGAAAGGGAAGATGGACAGAAGTGTTCAAACAAAGGAACCGAAAAGACAATGAACCTTCACCCTCAATAAAAAACCACGCAAGGCCACTCAATTACCCTTGCACTGACTGCATCCTCCCAAATTTAGTACCTTTTATCTGTGAAATGTCTACCTACTTAAATATCATGAGTCATACTTGTTGGAGTGTAGTAGAGAAAAAGACCCTTCTTATCACTCCGTTGATTTAGTTTACCGTTTGCAGTTCAATCAGTGTTGTGTTGTGACAGAACAAAAATATTTTATAGTAAGTAGGATACTTATATATTTTATTGAAGTTTTTTTAATCACCTACTGAATTTGGTGGTAAATGTATTTTAGGGTAACTTTTCAAAAATGGTCGAAAAAAAAAGAGTGGCATGGCCGTAAAAACGTTTCTTAACCTCTCAATTTTTCAAGCAAAGGTCTGTTACGGCTCCCTTTTAATTTTTTAACCCAATTAGATTAACAAGAACACAACAAGGTTTGATTATAGCCTTGGGCAATCTCTGTCATCAAACCTCCCTTCCCTTACACAGGCATGTATCTAGTTTGTTCGAAGTCATACACAGTCATCATGCTATTTTTTTCTCACATCAACTCATTTTTATTTACAGAAAATGTCGAGGAGAGCCATTGCAAACGAGAAGAAAATAGTCCTCCTTAATAAAATTAAGGAGAAAAAGGGAATTCTCCTAGGACCACTGAGTCCTCAACTTACATACAAAATGAAGGAAGACGGATGGAAGGAGGTACTGGAGACTGCCAAATCTCTGGGGCTGGCATCTGAAGGGCGGACTTGGCAGTACGCTAGAGACAAACTGTGGGGATTGTGGAAGAGCAGGATATTGGTAAGATTATAATTATTAAAGTTCAAAGCATTTTCATTTCCCATTGTAATAACCTTTAGCCCATACAAATTACAGTTGCTTTGATACCTAGGATTAAAATTGTACTTTAAAAAGGAGGGGATCCACTCATTTTCTTCAGAACCATTTTATTGAGTAGCTATTATGGAAATGTAAGGATTAATACAAGTATAACGAAACAAGGGATATTACTTAACAATTGGTTGAATGAAATTAAGAAATTACTTGTATTAAGAGCATTGCTAGCTCAGTTATAAGGTGTCAGGTTTGAATCCTAGAACCAACAAATTTTTAATTCAGTATTGTTTACAAATATTTGTAAGCCGTACGAAAAATTATATTAGTATAAATTCGTATTATTGGTTTGATAGCGTTTTGCTTTGGTCCTTAGAGGGTAGCGTAACTGATATTCTCGTACAGCATTTCGCCCCATTTCAAGATACACCAAAAACAGAGCTTCTCATCAAAAACAAAAAAAAAAACAATCATCTCACTTGAATGAATAGTACCTACCCACACATTTGAAGGGCAAAAAGGAGTTAAACCTTCTATCATGGTGGTAAAACTGCATTTACTTACTATCAAAAGTTAGAAGTGAGTACTTACCTCAAGCATATCTTGTTTCTCTTCCAATGAATAAGAATCTCTGGGCATAATAATACGAGTATCTACTGATACAATGATTCGAAATTAAATTGAATTCAACCGTAATACCAAGTAGGTACATAAACAATGAATGACTGATAATAACTAATAATAACCTACCTTCACCAATGCATACTATGTAGAAATAGGACACACGACCACAATAAAATTATTAATTGTAGGTAACTTCAGACTACTGACAATGCAAGCACATAGTAATATCAAATAATTCATAGGCACTTCGATAACATGGTACCTCATGCAGGTTTAGGAGCGGAGTAGAAGATAAGTTCTCGGAGACGAAAATAAACCTAACCACATGATTTGCCCCTGAAAATAGGTGTGTTTTGGTATATCACACTTGTACTTTTAGACAACATAAAAAAAAAACGGGGTATTTGCGGAAAGCGCGAAAACCGCGAATTAAAAAATAACAAATGAATATGTTTATGTACTCGAGAGAGAGAGAGAGAGAGAGAGAGAGAGAGAGAGGGAGAGAGAGAGAGAAATTGAAATTATCTCTTTATTTTAACAATTTTTTAACATGGTACAATGAACCCCTAAGCTAATTCCTAACTTATTAGGGGTTTTGCTCCCACTTATAATTAATACATAAAATAATATTAATTATCTAGTTTTACTAAGTAATATTGTTTCAACTTAATTATTTACATATTTTAAACCAAAGTTACCTTTCGCGTCTGTCTGTCTGTTCGCGATAAAATTGGCCGAAGTGCGGCCGATCTTTCGATTGTTTCATGAGAAATCATAGAACACAAAGTTTGGTGAGAGAGAGAGAAACTGTTGTTAATATGTAATCTAATTTTGGTATGGTCAGATGGTGTTTATAAGGTAATGCTCGGTGTTATATGCACCACTGTAAAAGTCACGTTTATTCTCATTGTTTCTCTCATTTTCTCGAACGAAGTTCAAGTACGC
>JAAEEI010039806.1:53124-66381 GCA_012654025.1 Pachypsylla venusta
TGCTTCACTGAAGCGTTTTCTCTTGAAAAATTATCAGTGTATAAGCTAGTCCTGAAGGTTCCAGATAAATATGAATAAATACTTACCTTATGACAATTTTAAAAACAGAGCTTTGACCCCTATACCGATATGCAGGGTCCCACTCCCTTAAGCTGAACGTAGGGTAGGCTGTCTTGTAGCTAAGTCCGCCTCGCTCTACGAGTCCCGGCGACTCACCTAGCTTGTCTTTTTCTTGGCTCTAACCTAGGTTTAAGCAAATTCAAACCTAACGCTAAGGCAACCTAACCAAAGTCCAGCTTATGTCCACTAAAGTTGGTTGACCAAGGAAAAGGCATTCCGGACTAGATAATACACTGGTACCAATAATAATATTAATTTCATGCAGAAATACAAAAGAAAATTATTGGAAATAAGAATGGTTTTCACAGCTGATTAGACATTCAAGCTAAAATCCGAGTTCAGAGTCAATGCATTGCATTCGCTTTTCTCAGTTGAAAATAAATGAAAGAAAACTGCCTCTTAATCATAGAAACTATGTCCATAAAAAAATACTTACATCAAAGTGGTCTTCACAACAATGTAAAGTAGAAGATGTTAGGGATTTGGTTTGCTCTCTCCTTACAGTCGTACACCATTTTTTCCTAATGGGCCCTTTTGGTACATGAAAGAATAATTTTCCTGGTGTTTTTATAGTAGTGTTTGTGCATTTCGGCACAAAACAAGTTTTATAATATTCAGACATACTTAGTTTAGAATCATTTGTAACTGATATTATGAGTTATAATAAATAATTATTGACTAAATAATTATTATTTCTTATCACAAGTCTTTTGATAAATCTGAAAAATTTTTGAGTGTGTGCGGATGACGTCACTCCAACAAAAAATGGCGACCCGCGAAAATTACGCCGTTTCAAATATTCTAATTTTCAAATGAAAATTTCTCAGTGATTTCGGCGAGTTCTAAAACATTTAAATAAAGTGTTTTTGAAAAAAGTGGGACTGCCCCATTGCTTCGTGTAAAGATACACTGGTGCTTTCTGGAACTTGGCCTGGCGCACTGCCGTGCGCTCAGATATAAATCACCAGAAATTTTACAATAATAATTCATTCAAATATAAGTCCAATCGAAATAATAACTTCGATAGATATAAAAATATTAATCATCAAAGATCTTACAATAATATTTTTTTTAAATATCAAACTTATCGCAACAACCATAATAAAAATTTTAATGGACCTCAAAATGTTAGTCGTCCAAACACAAAAATAATTCCTCTAAGTATAAAACAAATTACAATAATAATCATTTCAACAGATCTCAAAAGGCTTAGTCATCACATATCTCACTTAAACTTAAACACCAACAAAAACTACCAACCACCCACAACTTCTCAAAATACTATAAACATGTCCAATTCAAAAGATAGACAATGACTTTTGCATTGCAGTGACAAAATTCAATCGTTTTGAAATTTGTTTTTCTTAGGCTTTCTTGCCGAAGCCGAATTTTGCTCAGCATAGCCTATCACTTGAACCTTATGATTTAGTTGTTTCTTTTCGCATACCGACTTTGTATTTAGATTTACCGATTTCTTGCTTACTATTGCACTTACATCACCGCTTTCGAAGTTAATGGTAACTTTGTATTTTTCCATAAAGTCCTTACCCAAAATTAAGTCTTGTGTCAGATCTTTTACTGCTACGGCCACGATATTAAATGTATAGGAATTTAATACAATTTTGCAATCTATTACTCCAAGAATCGTTAAGTCGGTATCATTTGCTGCGGTTAAACGAACTGGCGATGGTTGAATTTTATTTTTACGTATTTCTGATTAATCACTGTGATAGTACTTCCAGTATCGATCAAAGTTGTTTGAACCAACAATTAAAAAATGTACACAAAACATAAAAAGGAAATCAAAAATGGTATATTCAACAGACGACTACATTTTACTACCTAAATCTGAAAATAACATCAAATGCAATACAAAATACAATTCGGAAGGAGTTTTCCTTATTAACAAAAATTTTGCGGAAGAGAAAATAATAATTTCTATAGAACAATATTTCGACAATAAACCGCAAGAAATTATTTTAACTAACCCTTCAAACACTGTAAAATATGTTTATAAAAATGAAATATTAGGCACAATGTGCGATGTAAGTAATCAAAAGGTTTCTGAATATTATTGTTTGGGTATAAACGACCAATATTCCCAAAATGAAATTGATATTGTTCAGAAAAATAATTTAGATTTAAAAAATCCTTTCACTGATGTAGCCGGGAACGTGATCGATACTAACTCCAATGCTCCGGTTGAGCAACAATTGCAACTCAGAAAATTATTAAATAAATATATAGTTTTGCAATAAATAGTATGGATTTTTTGGATTCAAAAATACCAGTCCCAAGTCTGGCTAAAAGTGTGAGGGAAAATTTGCAAAATACTATATAAAATTTAATTTTTTGTTTCCCCAGGATGTCATGTTTCGAAATGTCTTACTCCTGATTGACAAAAAAAGTAATGATATCCCACTAAAAAAAAAAACACTTCGTGTGCAAAAAAAAAANAAAAAAAAAAAAAAAAAAAAAAAAAAAAAAAAAAAAAAAACGCCAAGAAAAAGTCCCTACAAAAACGCAAAATATGGATGTTGTTCACCCCTCACAAAAAAATTCATAAAATATTTGGGCACAAAGAAAATGATATCATAGGTGCCAAGTTCATGTGACCTACAAATATTTTGCCTGCAAAGGAGGTGATATCATATGGGTGCCAAAATAATTTCTCCTTGCTGCAAGCCAAGTGTGATGTACACTCTGTCATGGTGACGAAAAATGTATTTTAAAACTATTTATTGAATATGTACTGATAATACTTGCAAATTGTGTTAGGCTGTAGTCCGTTATTCGCATGCAACTACTAGAAAACAACTATAAAATTTTTGCTGCTGGGTACTTGGCGCACATTTTAGTTTAATATTCATAGCGTAGTCTAACAGTGAATAGTTATTATATAAAACACGCATTAATATTTAGTTAAAATGTGCACCATGTACCGAGCAGCAAAAATTTTATAGTTGTTTTCTAGTATGTTGCATGCGAATAACGGACTACAGCCTAACACAATTTGCAAGTAGTATCAGTACATATTCAATAAATAGTTTTAAAATACATTTTTCGTCACCGTGACAGTGTGTGTAATGCACTTGGCTTGCAGCAAGGAGAAATTATTTTGGCGCCCATATATCACCTCCTTTGCAGGCAAAATATTTGTAGTCACAGGAACTTGGCACTTCTATGATATCATTTTCTTTGTGCCCAAAAAATTTTATGAATTTTTTTGTGAGGGGTGAACAACATCCATATTATGCGTTTTTGTAGGGACTTTTTCTTGGCGTTTTTTTTGCACACGAAGTGTTTTTGTTGGGGTTTAAAGAACAAATACCCGTAGCCCAAAATAGTATTCTATGATTTCCCTACAAAAATCGAAAAATCCGATGTAACTCGAAAACGGTTGACAGTTTTTTTGCAAACCATGTCCAAAATTAATGTTTAAAAGGCCACCTAAAACTTTTACGGTTTGTGTTGATATGTTGTCGCGACAAATTTTAGCATTTGCGCGACAAAGGTAGCATTGATATTCATAAACACTCCTAACATAATACATAACACAAAATTTATAAACACAATATAAATTTATTACCAAAATATTTAATATAGGGTTCATAAACACTCCTAACATAATACATAACACAAAATTTATAATTAACACAATATATATAAATTTATTACCAAAATATTTAATATAGGGGTAGAGCGGGCAAAATGGACTAGTTATTATCTATTCTCCTCAGTAACGCGTTGCTCTCAATTGGAAGTTTGATGAACTAGTAGAGACTCGTGTCATCTTTCAGCGCTGCGAGACATTCTTTTCAAGAGATTCATACATATTTGCTGATCTAATTTTGTGTGCTCAAGTTTTTAATTTTAGAATTTTACAGATAAGTTTTTCTGGATTGATTTTTAATAGTTTTTTTTTTTTTACTAAATCTTAGTTTAATGTTACAGCATGTCATTTCTTTTTTTAGCGTTCCCCCGAATTATAAAATGTGTTTTTGCTTAAAATAACAAATATGGGCAAAACGGACACAGATTGTCCATATTGCCCACTCCATATATATAATGGAATGAATGGTCAGGTTATTTTTTTTTTGGAAGACACTTCCATCTAAACCCTGTGTATTGGGTGGAGAAGTTTTATATACTCAAGTAAAAAGGTGTGTTGAACGTGTTNGTGGAGAAGTTTTATATAAGTAAAAAGGTGTGTTGAACGTTTTTATCATCAGTTAACACCAATGTGGACGTACCGTCAGAGTTTTGACATAATACCTATTATGTTTTTGAATATTTTTTTAGACTGGTTAGATCATCATAGTTTCAACCTACAAACGAAAATTCACGAGGCAAGGATGGGATGCCACATCCATGACAAAAGCCATGATGCTGTGACAATCTAAAAAGAAAAATTCTCGTCCAAGACCTTTGTTTCCTCCACAACCAAGTACAAGTCAGGATTCAGAATGTTTTTACTGCAATGATTTATATTCAAAATCAAGGCTTGTGAAAGGTAGATTCGTTGTTCTGATTGCAACAAATAGGCACATGGTGCATGTGCAGGGGTTGAAGATGAAGATGATGATTTTCAATGTGAAATTTGTTTAGCAAGAAGACTAATACCAAAATGATAGTTTTTCTACTCATTCCTAAACCCTTTGTAAATTGATAATCCTCTTATAACTAGAAATTAATATACATCCTTATTTTTAATAAAAATCATTGCTGTTGTACCTTCAATTTGATAAAAATATATAATAGGGCAAAACGGAAACCTCATGTCCATTAAGCCCGCATAGTGCGGGTAAAATGGACATTTGGTAGTGGTCTTCTAAATCAGATGTCCTGATTAAATTATTAAGCAACAAAAAAAAGTTAAGTAGTTACACGAATCAAAACAGAATAAGGGTATATACAGGTATGAAAAGTTCATTTTTTAGATGAAAAATAAAAATAAGAAAAATGAAATAAGCTTAGAGTGTCCATTATGCCCTTCCCCTAATAGACTAATGGTGGGTAACAGTGTAAATATTTGTACCATTCTATTTAAATTTCTTGAGAAATTGACACTTTTTGTCAATAAAAGTCACTTCCGAGGGTCGGACCTGGATCTATGATAACCATTCGATTGGCTATGGTGGCCCTTTTCCTATCCCTAGAGCTTTTCAAAATGAAACAATTCCAAGCCGTTCAAAAGTTAGGGGGGTTTGACCGGTCATTTTGAACACGCTGTGGATAATAAAACTCTATGTAACGATAGATGTATGTATCATTAATTGTTTGGCCAAAACGGTAATGAAAATGAACTACATCATTCTTTAGTTCATTCTGACTTCAGGTTGACTAGAAGTAAATATTATATGCAGATTGCTAGACTCGTCGCTTGAAAGTCCACTATACATATTTATGTGCACAGTCCATAAATGTATGTTTCGATATACAAATTGCATCACCGTTTCCGATGGTAGTTACAGAATGAGTTGTCTGTCGGTAAATTTTATTCTTCTTAATTTTTATGCAACTGACCCATTGACCGAACACATTGAGGTCCACTGTGTCACAATGATAAAAATAATCTTCAATTGAAAAAAATCTGTCTTTTTTTTTAACAAGCATATTGCAAGAACAGTTTCCTAACATTATTTTGAATCAGCTGATATGCATTGATCGTCACTTTGTTTACATTTTATTATCATTCGAGAAGTGAACAGGAGAGATGTCGGACCGATTTCAATCTCATGCAACTCCGGGGTAAGTTTTTTTTTAATTCTCAAGTTAAAAATAGTATTTTTTTTTAACAAAATGAATCTTTAGTTTGAAAACAATATAATTATACAAATGAGAATAACTCCCTACAGTGTTTACTTTGGTTTTTACAAGTTTTACGGGTCTCCAAACTTTAGTGTCCGATATATCGGACACTATGCAGAGAGCATGCATTCTTGATGTTCCTCAGTATTTTTACTCCATATAGATGGAGTAAAAATTTCTCATTCAATCTCAATTTACTTTTAATTCCTATGGTTTCCTCTTCTTCTAGGTTGACTACCCACGAGATCCTTTCCATGTTGGAAGATGCTGATGATGATGGGCTGAACAGACTTCTGTATGTTATTCCCCCATGATGATGAAAACTACACTGGTGAAGACTGTGACAATTCTGATTATAAGTGTGCTGGAGAGCTGAATCACATTAGTAGAGGTCTTCTAAACAGCCCCAATGTGAGGAACAACTACCCAATTATAACAAACACATTGGGGGAGTTGATCTCTTGGATCAATTTATTTCCAGCTACCGGACAAGGATGAGCAAAAAAAATGGTGGTTTATTGAATTGTGTAAACGATTCTTTAGTTCTGTGCGACGCTATGGGCTGCAGTCTAGACATCTTTTTACCGGTAATAATCATTCAGATTTGTCGTTACGGATGAAAGTGATGTTAGAGGAAAAAGAATTACTGGAATGTATCACTGTTAGATTGGAGGATGAGGCTAGCGATAAAACTAAGAAAAAGTATAGACAATGTAAGACAGTCATTGCTGATAGATTATAATTCGGATGATCAGTTAGAACATTTCAAAGACAAAGTTACGTCATTCGATATCTGGATGGGACTGTTGCAACAATTTTAGAAGAGTGGTTCGAAAACTCAACTTTTTCCGAATACACAATTACTTAATAGGAAGTTTAAAGAAGATTCTTTGGAAAAAAAGTTAACAACAATATTCAGAGTCAGAAAACATCACTAATGATGTCAGACAAAAGAGCCAGATTGTCAACAAGAGCCAGCACCAGATGACTTAAGAAACCAATCCGTTATGTAATTGATGAATAATTCTGGTCCTTCAGAAGAAGGGGAATGTGCTTATGTTTGGCCACTTAAGTCAGAGTTCGATTAATTTTAATCAATCGAACTAGCCATTACTACGATTTCTCTCATTCAGATTTTCATAATTTTATAAAATGAATTTGCTTCTACAAAATATAAAAAATAATCTTAAAAACATGACAGTAGAATATTTCATAATAGCCAGGTGTGTGGAAGATTCCAGCGTGAGGAAATTAAGGGAATTGTATTAAGGGACAGCATTGGCTCAGCTCGTCTTTTTTCGGTATTTAAGAACTACTGGGAAAGGCTATGAAGTTTACTGTGACAATTTTCACTTCCGTTCCTCTCTTTGACCATCTACAGAGGAAGAAAATATATGCTTGTGGCACCATGAACAAAACTAGGAAGTACCAACCTGAAGATTTCAAAAGTGACAGGCAATTGAGGTGATAGTGATTTGAGATGTGGTGAATCTGGTTTAGTTGCTATTTTATATCTCAGCCTGTATTTTGAGAAAACTGAACCATATTTCATTCAAATAAACAATCCAATTCTTACTATATATCTGATGATTATAATCACAACCTTGAGTTTACTTATTTCTTCAAATTTTTAGGTACAATCACAACCTTGTGCAAGATTTGATTTGTATCATGGATGTAACTTGTTTAAGTTACTAGCTTCATCTTGGTGGAAATTCCCAAATTATGAAGAAGCTAACTTCAAGCAATAATACTGAGATCTGTAATGAGTAATAGTTAAATAGAAATAAAAATATGATATTAATTTGAATTTAAGCCTGATTGATATAAATAAATATTAGGTACTATTATTGTTAAATGTGATTACAACAGTGTTCATTTATAATAAATCACAAAATGAAATATGGCGCAGTTCAGTTTACAAAATTAATTTGCTTTGTGCTTTATGAATGTGCTTTGTGCTTCTTGAATTTGCTTTACTTAAGTGCTAGACATTTTGCTTATTGATCTGATGTGCTATAGTAAGTGGCACAATGTCTTCACACTACAATAAGCCAGATTTACTTAATGTTTGTGATGGAAATATTGTGGAAAATTCTGGGAAAAGAGACTTTAAGGCTATATAATACTTTTCCTAAAGGAGAAGATGACACAGTTGAACAAATTTTGAATCAATTTCAGGGGAAAAGTGATTGAGCATTTTAAATTTTTCAACTGAAAAAAGGAGAATGAGTTTTTTTGATAGCTTCATAGCTGATTGAAACGATTGAACTGTTAAAAATTTGGAAGTATAAAAACCTCATCGAAACATTTAGAGAGAGAAAAAAATAACACTGGGATGTCTGCGACTCCCAACAGAAAATGACATTTTGCAAGTAATTCCCTTGGTGGGCCCCGATAAATATTTCGAAAGAACCATCTTGCGTGGCTCAAGAACACTAATGCTGCTGAAAAGATTAAGATTGTACAATCACAACTCTCCATTGAGGAGGATCCATTTGACCTTGATTTCTTTGGTTATGAGTATTCGCCAACTACATAAATTTTTCAACTGAAAAAAGGAGGAAAATGAGTTTTTTGATAGCTTCATAGCTGATTGAAACGATTGAACTGTTAAAAATTTGGAAGTATAAAAACCTCATCGAAACATTTAGAGAAAACCAAATAACACTGGGATGTCTGCGACTCCTAACAGAAAATGACATTTTGCAAGTAATTTCCTTGGTGGGCCCCGATGAATATTTCGAAAGAACCATCTTGCGTGGCTCAAGAACACTAATGCTGCTGAAAAGATTAAGATTGTACAATCACAACTCTCCATTGAGGAGNTGGCTCTCTCGAGGATATTTATACTGGCGAATTTAGCTCTATTGGTTAAGTTATGTTATGGAGAAGTATTCTATAACCATCATGGACAGAGGAATGGCGATCATTACTTATTTTGAGTCTTTAGCTCCATTGCTAGGTGACGATTTATACGCTGTCATTGCCTTGTGGGAACCACTCATGCTAGGGTGGGTGATTCTAGAATTTGGATCCAACAGCACATGACCCAGTCCGCTGAACTGATTGCCATTTTCGACACATATAACCTAGAGATAAAGACAAACAAGATGGACATACAGAGGCCTTCAATGGTTAAAGAATACATGTGGGCGGTGTCGATTTGACATGCTCGTAGAGCTAGTTAAGATAATAACAACAGCCCTATCTATTATATGTAATCATAATAGATAACACATTCTTTCCAATCCAAAGATATATTTTGTAAATATCTTTTATAATAATAGATAAGAATATCCCAACAGATGGCTAATAAAATTCTTTGTATACATTTTTCATTTTATCAAATAATAAACCAGACACAGTTCCCATAAGACATTCCCTTGGTACAAGGGCGTAGCCAGCATCTGGCCTAGGGGGGGCAGCTGAGATAAAAGAGCCACCCCATTATCTATAGATATTCTTCCTTTTAATGCCAACAGTCAGGAACCTCCCACTCTATTGTGAATAGTTTCTACCACTTTACATACGGACCAATCTTGTCCAAATCTTAATCTTTGTTAGACTTCTGTAAGAATAACATCCAAATAGTAAATATATTTTATTTTAAACTCAATATTTCGTGTTTATTTAAAACTTTGCTTTCCTCGACGAGAAAACGTAACTGGCGCAGTCGGTAGGATCAACTCAGTAGATCCACAAGAAGAAAATATCTCTAAACATTTTCTAATCAACTTTCTTAAATCAATAATATTTAAAAAAATCAATAATAGGGAATAGGAATATTTATGCTGCGACAAAAAATAAAATTTATTGATTTTTTTTTTTTTTTTTTTTTCTTTTCTAATGATTACTCAAGTAATTATTCTCAAGTAATGATTTTGCTACTACAGTATGTAGAACAAACCAGTTGATCTAGTGGACGAAAAAAAAATAACCTAAAATATCGGCCAAGTTTGATTTATTAACGCATATTCCATGGGAATAGGGAAATTTATGCTAGGACAAAAAATAAACTTTATTGATTTTTTTTTCTTTTCACACCTTGATTACGATTTTGCTACTACAGTATGTAGAACAAACCAGTTGATCTAGTGGACTAAAAAAATATTCCACTAGATCAACTGGTTTGTTCTACATACTGTAGTAGCAAAATCATTACTTGAGTAATCAGAATAATTACTTGAGTAATCATTACTTGAGAATACTGATTTTTTTTTTTTTGTCTTTTCTCTATTTNCTGTTTTTTTTTTTTTTTTGTCTTTTCTCTATTTGAGAAAAAGTCGATTTTTTGTACATATTTTATTGTAGTTTAAATATAATTTTTACTTTTATTAATATAATTTTTACTCTTTGAGTAGATTTTTCTGGTTCTATAAGTAGTTACATTAAGTATAATTTTTAAGTTAGATTTAGTGTAGGTTTTACCGGTACCATTAGACTTAGGTTTTTAACTTCTTTTGTAATAATTACTCAAGTTAGCTGTTTTTCTTAGGAGAAATAAGTAGCTTGGTAATTATTATAGAATTTCGTCAAATAACTTGTTTCTGTTTTTTCAGAGAAGGTACCAGTTCTCCATTAGATTTTTGAAGGTAAGTTTTTTTGTTTCGTTTTTTACATTGGAACACGGTTCGTCATTTAGAATGATCATCCGTAAAGCACTAAGTATGTTCAGAGCAGCCACCTAGTTACTTTTATGTTTGCATCTTCCTAGGGAAGTGTGAAGATCGAGCAATCTGCTGAGTCCGCTGAGAACATATGTATTTTTTCTCTCGCATAACTGCAAAGATGTGTGCAAGCAATAACATACGTAAGTATGCGGCTGTCTTTAATGAATTAGAGATGTTCATTCAAAATTCATTCCTTGAGCAATAAAAATGTGCGTTTCAATGTACCTACTGATAAAATATAAAATATGTGCCGGTCTTTTTTTTGTAGTAACAATGTAATCAAAACCTTTGGAATCAACCAAAGAAAAATATGGCAATTTAGCACATGGGTTTATGAGTCTAATTACTGCCGTTGACTCCGGCTATTATAATAATATTTCGAATATAAGAAACCCAGATGAAAAAATATTTTCATTGTTTTTCAAAACATAAAAGAAATTGGAATATTGTTTTTTATACATAATGTAAGTGCAGAAAAAAGTGCTACTTACAATGAACAATTTTTTTTACTTTCTTTATTTTTGGACCTTGCACAGGTACCTACTCAGACACCTCCGATATCATTGTTATTATTGTATAATTTGCATTTTTTCCTCGCGCTATTTGATTCCGGAATAAATGGCCACCTCTTTTAACTATACATATTATAAATTCAAGTCAATTTTGCGCGTCTGTCTGTCTGTTCACAATAAACTCAAAAACTACAGAACGGATTTTAATGCTGTTTTGACCAATAGACCGAGTGACTCCCGAGGAAAGTTGTAGTGTAAAAAGTCACAAATGCTCGGCCGTTTTTTAGGATGTGGCCGAATTTTGACCAATATCTTAAGAAAATGCGTGTTGAATGCTGCTCAAGGTTAGGCTGGTGCAACCCAGCCTAAACTCAGCAGTTTAGACTGGGTGTGGTATGTTCTGATCGCGTTTAAACGTTTGTACCTCGGTGATATGATTATTAATGTAAGAGTCAGATTTTTTTTTCTTTTCTTCTTGAAACGAAGTTCGGATACTCAGCTAGTACATGAATAAAAATGATCTTTGAAACATCCATTGTTTTCTTCCTTTTCTTTACAGATAACTCAGCAGTTTAGACTGGATGTGGTATGTTCTGATCGGGTTTAAACGGTTGAATCTCGGTGATATGATTTCTAATGTAAGTCAGATTTATTATTATTTTTTCTTTCATCTTCTCGAAACGAAGTTCGGGTACTCTGCTAGTACATGAATAAAATTGATCGTTGAAACATCCACTATTTTATTCTTTTTCTTTACAGATGAGCAAATTTCCAGAAAGAAGTGCGAGAGGAAGATTTTATAGAGGGACATATCAGGGAGGGCGTCACAGTTTGAGAGAAAGATTTTACAAGGGGAATTACAATAGGGGCAGAGGATACAACAGAAGTAGAGGAAGAAATGACAACAGAATCAGAGAAAGAAATGACAGCAAAATCAGAGGAAGAAATGACAGCAAAATATTTATAAATCAAGCAAGAAGGTACGTTCTATTTGTCTGCTACAGCGGTGGATAGGGTAAAAAATTCAGAAAATATAGATAAATCAGCTTTTAGGAGCCGTAAAACTTTCAATAGAATTTCATATTTTCAATTTTGGGGTTTCTTCACAGTGTGCCCTAATTTCAATTGTAATTTTGTCGGCACCACTTTTACTAGTACCTAAGTAAAATCGGAGAGTTAGTGTTTTTTTCCATCCTTCCCAGCTTTCTGAACGACAACAAAGGCTGTTTCTGAAAATTCACCGTTCTATTTTTATCTTACATGCAAGGTATTGGATGTAACTTATGTAGAAAATGAAATTAACACCGATTTATTAATTAAAAAATGAAATAATATATGTTTGACTAAAAGTTGTCTGTAAAAACGAAGTTCAATGGTTCATGGGATGAAAAGAACATACCTCAATGCGTAGTATGCATAAAAGAAAGAAAATGATTTTACTGAAACAAATGCTTCGTAGTATTGTGATGAACCTAATCACGATCGAGGTTAAATTTCAACTTCCTCTGATTCATAGGTAATTTAGTAGAAAACAGTCGTAACAAAACGCGAATGAGTTCGTATGATGTTTTCTTTATGGATATACTTAGCTCGATAGTACTTCTTTCGCCAAAAATAAATAAACAAGACTTACAAATTTATTGTTTTGTAAATATTTTTACAGGCGAGAAACAGATGATAATGTCCCGAGACGACTGTATTCCGATGTAACGGCTGAAAGAAACAAACGAGAGATCACTGAACAAAACAAGAGGAGAATGGAGAAGAAAAAAATCGGAGAAAACTTATAAATTGAAGGATAATAGTAAGTGACCTAATGGGTAAGGAAAGTCATAGTATTACGAGTAGTATTGGTTTTTCATTTGGAGTAAATGAAAGTCTAATATTAAGGCAGATAAATACTATAACTTCACTTGACGATCAAAATTAAAAATGTGTTGGAGCTGACTAGTTTCGTGCTCTCCAGAGCACTTCATCAGAGCTAGGTTGGTCGAAAACAGAGACTTTATATTGTTTAAAGAGAGAGAGTATATTTATTTTTGTGTGTGTTATTGAAAGTCTAATAATTACCTACGCACCTGCTGTGCAGGTGGGTTTATTGTAAAATTATCTGAACTCATAAAGTAGAAAATGTTGCATTG
>JAAEEI010039806.1:67765-86107 GCA_012654025.1 Pachypsylla venusta
AATTAGATCGTTTTGAAGAAGGCAGTTTTCGGATAAATAAAAAATATTTGTACCATTTCATTTAAAATTCTTGAGAAATCGAAACATTTTGTCTAAAAAAGACACTTCCGTGGTACGAACTCGGATCTCACATAACCATTCGATTGTTCATAAACCGCCCTTTTTTCTACTTCTAGAGTTTTGCAGAATTCAAAAATTCCAAGCCGTTCAAAAGTTACAGGGCCTCTGCTAGGACTTCTGAGACGTGCTCTATATTAATAAATTATTTTTTTGTTTGTTTTCAGAAATTTGGTGGCGATTCGAAAACAGCCCTCAGAACAATGCTGTCAAAAAAGAGAACTGATTAGATATTTCAGATCAGTTTAATATACAGGGTAATTCAAATTAACTAACGCAGCTCTTGTTCCCCCCCCCTCCCCCCGGCTTTGTTCAACCCAGAATTCCTTATAAGGAAGATTAAGTCCCGGACCTTGAAGTTTGTTGTGATTTTCAAGATCATTGGTGCGAAAGATCCTAAATCTTCGATTTTCCAGCGCCTCATATTCAAAAAGAATGCGGGTAGCTTTTATTAGAGGACCCCGGTTGTCCAAAACTGATCAGCTAATTTATTGATTTGCCACAAGTACCAAATTTCATTAACATCGTCCAAGGCGTTCGATAATTATCGTGAAACGAATAAACGTCGATTTAAAACTAGAGCTCATTCTGTTTTTTTTTTTTGTCCCATTAAAAATTGGTCCTTACCTTTATCTTTGTGAAGTATATTCCACTCATTTCTTCTTCTGTTTTCATTATAGTGCCCGGAAATTTTTTCAGACATTCTTTTTTCGCCGTGGTGGATCTATTCTTTTCCCTGTAATAAAAGAAATATTGTGTTATTGTTTACAGTTTAAACATATTTTTCTTCCAAATAATTCGTTTGAGCGAAAACAAAACAAAATTTATCATTTCCGTTTGCGAAATATATTTCTGACACGTCAAGGAAAATATTTTATTGCATTGCCTGTCCGTCATCATCAATTTTTTCCAACCATTATCGTTTATATTCTTGGATAGTTACGGAAAGTTACCTGCAGGTACTTGTGGCAAATCAATAAATTAGCTGATCAGTTTTGAACAACCGGGTGGAGGCCAAATATTTCACAATTGTTTTCGACAAAAATAATTTCAATCATTTAAACTGCACGTAAATGTGCAAGGCAAAAGCAAAATGTCTATGGCACGTTGAATGCCCCAGTTCCCGTTAGATCTCTGAGTGATCTAACGGTCCTAACCCAAGCATGTTGAGGTCAATGTGAGTAGCTGGTTTGTAAGTTTATAGAGAGTGGAGGGTAAACCCCCGTCTCGAACGACCAAGAGACGTCAAACCCACCAAAAAGAACCCTATGATAAAAATGTTTGTTAAAAAAGATTAAAAAATCAATAACTTCATATTCTTCATGTTCAAAATTTAATTATTGACTAAATTTCTCTTTCAGATAAGAAATAATGAATATGAGGGGGAAGGTGAAACCCCTGAAGCTGCGGAAGAAAATGCATGCACAGATGCACTGGATATAGAATACCATCTACAGAGGAAGAAAAAATGGAGGAAATATTGTTTCAATGTTATGAATAAAAATTGATTTTAAATACCAGTAAACGGGCGTGGTAGAAACCAATGAAATTTTGAAAGATTAAAAATAAATACATTTGAGTGTGTTCTTATGATAATCTCGCAAAGCACTGTTAATGCTGACAGAGAAATACGATTGAAGCTACGTAAACTCAAAAAGTCGTCTGCCGTCCGTCATGAATAATTCACAATAATAGCACTTTTGATTGGTGGGGTCTAAATGTGCATATATGTTTATTCATTATTTCTAAAACATTTTACATAGAAAATCTTATAAANGTTTTATCGGCCGGAAAGGTGATGGCCACCGTTTTCTGGGATTCACAAGGTGTGATCCTCATTGATTACCTCGACAAGGGTTTTCACGGGGCCCTACTATGCCGACTTACTGAGCCGATTTGACGCCGAATTGAAGAAAAAACGGCCCCGTTTGGCGAAGAAAGTGCTGTTCCACCACGACAACGCGCCGGCTCACGCCTCCGCCAAATTGCGCTATGAATTGCTGCCCCATCCACCGTATTCTCCAGATTTGGCCCCCTGTGACTTTTTTTTGTTTCCAAACCTAAAAAAGTCACTCGCCGGGAATAGATTTGGGTCGAATAAGGAGGTTAATCGCCGCCACGGAGGCCTATTTTGCAGACCTTGGGAAAACGTATTTTTTGGACGGGCTGAAAAAGTTGGAGCATCGCTGGGCCAAGTGTATTGAACTAAAAGGAGATTATGTGGAAAAATAAATTGCCACTTTTCCAAAATTTTCGTTTTTCTTTTGTAGCACGGAAGGGCACCAAGCGAAACGGTCGCAGCCTCCTTGTTTTATCGTAATAAAAATTAATTCCCCTTTTTAAACACTTATTCATTAAGGTAAATTTATTCTATTTCTTTTCCCCTTTCAGACAAGGCAAGGAAGTTTGTACATATTGAAATCAGCATACCCCGAAATTAAAATCAAAACAGAAAAACAAAATGGACGATTTAGATCGGAAACAAGTCGATGGGAAAAAAATATCATTTGAGGGTAAGAACTTCTACCTATTTTCTTACATCTAAGACAGTGACCCACCCAAGACGTGGGGCTCCCCGAAAACAGGCATTTTCACTACAGAATCTAGATTTTGATTGTAACCACGACTATGCCATGAAAATCGTGATCCTAATATATACATTGAAATAACCGACAATTTTACCTCTGTAAAATGGTGAGAACTAAATTACTACTAAATAATAAGTAAAAACTAAAACAAATTACTTTAATTCATTTAATTATTTACCATGCATAAACACACACTAAAAATATCGGAGATTTTATTAAGATTCGATGATCTTTATAAGTGTTGTAGTTGTGGAGGTTGTATTCGTGTACTAACTCCTATAATAATTTCTATGGAAAATTGGTAGGTAAGTTTTCTAATGATAATAAAACCACAGCCTCAGTAGCATCTGATTAGAAATAATTCTCTACTGAGGAGAAACTAAACATCTAAGGTGCGAAAAAATAGACTTATTAGGGTCTTGTTCTACCAGCAGTAAGTCCAAGTCGTATTATTATCTGGTCAAAATCTCCTAAGGGGGGGATAACATTATCTCTGTCAAGTAAGCGTGAGGCTGGGTTGCCAACCCGCGAATCTGAATTACCGAACAGACGCGGTGACCACTGACCTACCGGGGCTGGTTATGATCCCTTATCATTTGTTTGCCTATAGGACGAGTTTTTCTTGGTTCACTGCTTGAGACTTTCAAATGACTCCATCTTTCTTATTTCGGTTTAAAATTTCAGGTGAATTTGAAATTGAAAGCCGAAGTCAAGTGGCGTTGGCTGCGTTTAGAATGCGGAGCAATTGCTTTGTTGGCGCTAATTGAAGGTAAGCTTATCAATTAATTGATTTACCNTATTTCGGTTTAAAATTTCAGGTGAATTTGAAATTGAAAGCCGAAGTCAAGTGGCGTTGGCTGCGTTTAGAATGCGGAGCAATTGCTTTGTTGGCGCTAATTGAAGGTAAGCTTATCAATTAATTGATTTACCAATAGTCAATTTTTTACGTTGTAATATGCCAGAACGTTTCTTATTGAATTAGTTCTTATTTTATCAGAAATAAAAATAATATGATTATGAAAAGGTAATGTGTCGTTCATATTCTTTGTAATGTTTTTTTGATGGCGAAAATATGTCAAGAATATTTTATATTTCAAAAATAATCACAGGTTTACTCAGTGGCGGCTGCTCCTTAAGGGCAAAAGGGCACAGCCCCCCCAATTTTTAAGGAATGGCTGCCGTTGCATCACTTGAGGCCCTAAAAGAATCCCAACAGAGAAACGTTTAGGACGGCAGTGTCAACATCCATCTGGCAACCATCGACTGCGATGGTTAACAAATAATGTCCATTCATATTCCACCCTCCCAAACGGAACTAGGTCCTCGCTATACGGAGCGCCTAGTTACCCTTGCCCCAAGTAGAGGCCTATCTGTTTGAGATAGGTTAAGATCGATTCTGGTTGGTTTGACAGTGTCTTCTCTAATCTTGTGGATTTTTCGGGCGGTTGCGTATTTTGGACATTGGAATAGAACATGTTTCACTGTGATGTTTTCGCCACAGGGTTCGCACCTTGGTGCCCCCTCTCTCTTCATCAGATGTTGGTGAGTGAAGTGTGTGTGGCCGATTCGGATTCTTGATAAAATGACCTGCTCCCTACGGGTGAGGGTTTCTTTTGGTAGCCACATGTTAATGTCCTTTTTCATTGTTCTAAGTTTGTTGTTGGTTGTTTGCTGCCATTCGTCTTGCCATTTTAGGTAAAACAACTTCTTAACGGCGAAATAAATTTTTATAAGTTGATTTATGTATGAAACTTATGATGAGCAATCCTTCACGTCACGTGTCACAGCAATCTCTTGTCCATTCAAAGAACGACACACACGCTTTTCATGAAGACAAGAGCAATAAGGTCAAATTGAATGATTTGAATAGTTATAATTAAATTTGAATAAGTAGGTACCTATAATAAAAACTGAATAAATTTGTATACGTATAACTTTTTTTTTTCTTTTTACAGATGAAATTAAAACTGATCCAGACGAAGTGAGAAAAATATTGAATGAAGGTAATGTTTTTCTAAGTCGCATGATTTAAACGGAAATAAACTGAAAAAAGGGTAGTTGTTGTTAGTAGCTTAGTAGGTAGGTAGCAGGTCCATACAACTGTAATTGGTATGGACACCAAAAACAATTTTTTAAATTTGATTATTAGTTGTGCTTTGTTTGTACGAAGTAAAAATCAACTTTTCTTCTGAAATTGGAATTATTGAATTTGGATCTGCAAAAGCGGCATTTTTAATGCCATTATCATGAATTTACATTCGGAAATTTATAAGTTTTACCCACATGTGCAGTATTAATAAATTGCAGAGGAAGTTCTTATGTTCTTATAAGCTAAAAATTAAAACCTCTGCTTGACATTTTAATCTATCAACTCTTGCATTAATTTCAGAAAATTCAAGTGTGGAAGAATTTTTGCTTCTTGGGGAGGCCAACATGAAAAAAAATTTCAATGTAAAAGATTCGCCTCTAATTAGTGATACCTTAACACTGTTTGGACTGAACAGTGTTATATGCAGTCGAATAGTGAAACAAGAAAAAGTGTGCCTCATGCTTGGAGCGCATGAATTGAATAAAAACGAACTAAATCAGGTGACTACATTTTCTTGTCTTTAGTCATTGGAAAATTACAAAGGCATGTATTACAGTGTAGGCGGATTTGCTAAACATTTGCAATAACATTGTTCGCTACATATTTAATTCGCGAAAAATGTTCGCTTAGTGTGGACCCGGCAATGGAAGTCGTACATTTTAGTTTTGTGGTTTTGAAATTTCTTTAAGAGTACATACCTTTGAACATATTTTAAGAGAAACATAGTTCAACCTTGATTTGGGTTTTCGCTCATCTGGAGAGGTTTCATCATGACGGTTATTTGTAACTCTCCGATATATCTTTTCTTAATTACTTTCAATTCTCTCAAATGAAAAAGTCGTAATATTCTCCGATATCTCTAAAATAATTCATGACATCTGTTAAAATTTCTCCCTCTTTTTGGTCACTTTTTGTTCCAGGAAGAAAAATATTTGAAACAACTAATGAAACTCATGAAAAGTCGAAAAGAAAAAAAAATTAAACATTTGATTGTATGCGGGACGGCATTGAGAGGGGGACTAAAGGAGATGATCGTTGAAATTAATGAAAGAGTTTAAAAAATGGTTGAAGAACAAAAGCAAGATGAGTTTTAACAAAGTGATATATATATAAGAAACNACTAGCAGGATACGCCCGCTTCGCTTGGCGCCTTATAGGCATGGCCGTTTATAGTTTCAACCCCTTTTTTCGCGATAAAAAGTAGCCTATGACCTCTATCTCCATTCAACCCCTTTTTTCGCGATAAAAAGTAGCCTATGACCTTTCCTAAAGTTTAGTCTATCTCCATACCAAATTTCATCAAAATCGGTTAGTAGTTTAAGCGTGAAAACGTAACATACATACAGACAGACAGAGTTACTTTCGCATTTATATATTAGTATGGATATATATATATACTAGCTGTTTTCCCGTGCTTCCCTACGATTACAAAATTCAACGCGAAATTAAATCTTCTTAATTTTAGATTTTTGGTGGAACCGACACCCAGAATGGACACGGCTCCTATTTAGAAAATTTAATATTTTACTCAGAGATATTACTTTTTGCACAGTGGAACACCGTATAAAATTTCAGCTTTCTCGCTCATCCCGAAGTGATACTTCTTAACTATGTTTTTTTTTGTGGAACTGACCCCCCAGAGTGAGCACCACTTCTAGTTCGAAAATTCAATATTTTATTCAATAATATGACTTCGGAACACTTTCAAATTTCAGCTTTCTCGCTTTTCCCGAAGTGGCACTTCTCAATTCCGATTTATTGATCGTGAAAACCGTCCATAAATCGGTGAAAAACCGGAATTTTTCAATTTATATTTTTTATGGGGTCCTTATATACTATTTGGGGGGGGGGTCTATTCTCGGTATCTCTTTTAGTTTGCCCAGAAAAAAATTGCAAAAGGACCCGCTAAATAGCGTCATTTTGGCGGTAACTTGCTCCCACTTGAACTTTAATTTTTTTCCTTTGTTATTACGCACCTACATACTAAAAGGGACCTGTGTGCCAAGTTTCAAGTCTCTACGTTTAGCCATCGTGGAGCTACGTCAGTCAGTCAGTATACCAACTGGGCTTTGCGTTTTATAAGTATAGATATATCGATTCTAATTGAAATGTACATGGCTAAAGCATGGAATTGAGATGACCACTCCCTCATTCTGAACTTATTTGGGGTTCTGTTTTTTTTAATTAAATTAAATAAAAAAAGGAACACTGTAAGATGCAGGAATATAATTTACACTTATGTGAAAGTAGATAGATTAAAAAACATACATTATGTATATCTTCGCTATTTGAAAATACATGCCACTGAATCAAAAACCTTTTTTGTCCTCTCTGTATCTAGTAACCTACAATGAGTTTCAATTTTACTCAACTATTTTTTTTTTTTTTTTGTTTTTAATCAATTCGACCTTTTTCTTTTTCAGATCAGGAACATTTATTCGACACAAATGAATATGTTAAGAATACTAAAAATTTAACTTGGTAAGAAGGTTTTAAAGGTAAATATTTGTTAGTATCTATCTGCACAGATATCATGCAGATTTTTGCTGTAAGCTCCTCACAGGTATTGCTCTCAAACATTTTTTTTGCTCAAGGTGCTTTAACTGGCAGCAAAAACTGTGTACATCGCGTATTCAAGGTACGTTACTTTTCCCAAGAAAAATTGAATAAGAAAGGATAAACCTTTTTTTCTTTTTTGACAAAGGAATAAGGTCTTTGATCGATTTTTTGTGATCGCTGCCGATGTTAAATTGAAGAATCCGAAATTTGGGATGTCTGATGGTATTTGAAATATTTCAGTTTAATAATTTTAGATTCTCTTAATTCGATTTTTTCCTCAAAGTGATCGCCATGTTTTAAAACTCTAAAAATCGAACACATACAATACAATTATTACCGTATGACCTTCTACAAATCTACACCCTGTAGCTATCTCATCCTAGGCCTAGTTCAAGATTGAAATCTGTTAAAGGGTCTCATCAATAGTCAAATCATTTACATTTATTTCAGTGCAAAAAAATATATCAGCACGACTCAGGCAGGAGAAATTAAGATTTCATTGGTGGCACTTATGAAACAAATCCATTCAAACCAAACGCAGATGGAGTTGTAAGTATTAAAGAAGTGCAAATACTGTAACACTTCTTTATTGTAAGTATTACTCCCGGTCGTTCTTTAGAGGCGACAGCGCGTGGCTAGGGATCCGCTTTGCTACGGGCAGATATACACTCAAAGCTACCGATCCCCCGGGAATTGGAGCTGCACATGGTGACGTGGGCCCGGCCTTATGGTCGCGTTCGAAGAGCGACGGTCCTTTGCATTAGTTTTTTTTTTTGTATATATACCATTGATATTTTAATTTTTATAAGCCTGTAAAAAAATGGAGTAATTACTGATGGGGTTTGTGATATTGTGTGAGTATGGGAGAATGCGAATGATGATTCTGTGATGTTGAACAATTATTGAGGGGGTTGTGATTTTATGTGAGTATCGGAGGATGCGTATGATGATTTTGTGATGTGAAGCAATTATTGAAGGGGTTGTTATTTTGTGTGAGTATGGGAGAATGCGGATGATGATTTTGTGATGAGAGGTTTTCTTAGAGCTCTTGGCGATTTCCTCTATAAAAAAAATGCGTCGATTCTGTTACCCCTTGGGTGATGTGGAGTAATTACTGGCGGGGTTGTGATATTGTGTTTGGGAGGACTAAAACTAGGCGATTTATTTGCAATGGGATATTGACATGGGCGTAGGAAGGGGGGGGCANATGTACGTAGGTATAATAATTGACTTATTTTACTGTGAAAGGAAAACTCCCTTTGAAATGGTTTGTTCCAATAAAGTGAATAAAGAAATAATTATTCCTAATAGTTTACCTTAATAAATCTAAAACTATACTACCTACTAGACTTTTCATACCTATAGTCACAGAATTTTCTTTCTTTATTTTCTGTCCTCCATATGTCCAGATAAATACATTTAATGTTTTATTTTGTTTATGTGATTACAGCTGTTGAGAGTATCAAAAGAAAGAAGGGACGGGACAGCAGTACAGAAAGTGGTGTGTCCACTGATATGGCAAGACCATTAAAAGTATTGTCTGTGACTACATCTACATCTCGACAAGAAGTACCTGAACCTGAGCCTACTCCATCAACTTCAAAATATTCTGAAGAAGCAGACACCTATGAGACAACCAACTATCACACTTATGACATTGGTAATTATGTTGGGCGAGCCTCTCTTCTTTCAACCAAAGACAAGAAGAACTGTCTTACAGAAATATGGATCCCTCCTAAAACATATGATTTCAAAGCAGATGCAAGTCATCTGAAAAGAAAATTTAACTATGACTGGCTAAATCAATACCAACCTTGGCTGGCCTACTCGGCCAAACTCAAGGGGCCCCTTTGTGCCTACTGTGTTTTATTTCCGCCTCCACCGTCCACAGTCAGGGGAACACTGGGCTCGTTAATGATAAGGCCATTTCAAAAGTACAAAGACATGCATGATACTTGTAAGAATCACATGAGCTCACAGTATCACAAAAAAGCAGTATCTGCTGTCAAAGCATTTCTGGATGATGTGCCAGTAGATATTCAACTACAAAAATCACATGAAAATATTGCTGCTGAAAATAGAAAAATTATCAATTCTATTGTTTCTGTGATAATGTTCTGTGGTTGCCATGATTTACCATTGAGGGGTAAGGAATTGACAGATGGAGTTTTTTTCAATTTATTAAACTTCAGAATAGATTCAGGTGATACTTATATGAAAAATCACCTAGAAAATTGCAAGAAGAATGCAAAGTATACGTCACCACAGATTCAAAATGAGTTCATAAATCTGTGTGAAGAAGAAATAAGAAAGGAAATACTCAATGATATAAAAAAGGCGTCTTTCTATTCCACATTGGCTGATGAGACGGCTGATATAGCTGGTAAGGAACAGTTATCGATTGGTTTTCGATATTTTGATGAAGAGTCCAACACCATTAAGGAAGAATTTGTTGGATTTCTCGAACTGGAAGCTCAAGATGCAGCCACAATTGCCAAACACATAGATACCTTTCTTACAAATAGTGGATTAGAACCTGAAAAATTTTTCTTCCATTGCGCTAGTCACCGACTTAATCTAGTTGTCAATGACTGTAACAAAGTCTCTGAGATAAGGAACTGTGTTGGAACCATAAAAGATGTGATAAAGTTCTTCAGAGAGTCGACAATAAGGAGACATGTCGTCCCCAACTTAACGAAAATGTGTGAGACCAGATGGACTGAAAAATACAAATCCATCAAGCGCTTCGACCAGAACTTTACAGAAATTGCCAATGGTTTGGAAAAACTCTCAATTGAAGGAAACCAAGGAACCCGGAATACTGCCTACCAACTGCATTCTGCTATTATGAAACCATCCTTTATAATAGCTTTAAAAGTTATTGCTAAATATTCGGCTATGTTGGAGCCTATAGTAAACGTTCTTCAGTCCAAAGCAATGGACATGATCAAAATGTCAGAGCATATCAAAAGAATAATAGAAATCGTCTCCAAAAATCGGCAAGACATCGATGAATTATGCAACGAAATATTGCATGAAGCCAGTGAGACCGCAGAAAATTTTTCAATATCACTATCGGCTCCTAGAAAAGCAGGGAAACAAATTCATAGGGCTAATCACCCCGCAGAAAATGATGAAGAGTATTGGAGACGCTGTCTAATAATACCTTATTTAGACTCCCTCTTGTCCTCATTAAGAGTTCGGTTTTCAGAAGAACACGACAAAACTTTTGCACTATCTGCATTGATGCCCCAAAATTTAATGAATATAGATGTAAGGGAATTGAAAGCAATGTTCAAGAAATTCTCTGTCTCCGAATTTTATGATTTAAATAATATAAATGGAGAACTGGATGTGTGGAATAACCTCTGGAAAAATAAAAATCTTAGCAAGGTGGATCTTATGAAAATTGACATTGTAGATGTTCTTCTGGAAACCGATCAGTTCTTCTCAGGGTTAAAACTTGGCTGAGAAGTACTATGACTGAGAGAAGACTATCAGGTAAGTGGTAAAATATAAAACATACACTTTGTCATTCTTTAAAATTACCACTATATAGGTAACTAGCTATTTGCCCGAGTTTCGCTACGGTTATGAGATTCAACAACAATTTGGAGATTGCCACCTTAAATCTTCTGGTGGAAGGTGGAACAGACCCCCAGGAAAAGCATTTCTTAATAAGCATCTTCATACTAAAAGGGATTTGTGTGCCAAATTTCAAGTCTCTAGGTTAAGCTATTTTGATTATCAGTCAGTGAATCAGTATACCAACTGGGTGGGGGGTTTGCGTTTTATAAGTATAGATATGGATTTTGAATTATGAATCAAAATCAATGAGAAAAAATTTCAAATATTCTTCCAGAGTTCAACCGTATTGTTCCCGTTGTGGATTTTTTTAAACTGTAATAATTAATGAAAAGAAGTGTTTGTCTTGGTTATAAATGGTCATTATTTCTTTTGGGGGTTTATCCTGTGAGTCTTGTAGGTACTTAATTCCCGTATCAGAGTAAAATAAAAAAATCCCTACTCTAATTAAATTACTTTTTTACACTAGCTCTTGTTAAAACTATTAAACTGGGATTAAAAGTTAACATAGTTAAAGTTAAATCTTTCTGACAAGATCATCATTTTGAAAATGTCATTTGTTTTCTTTTTCATGTTGCAGGCCTCTGTATGATGAGTATTCATAGAGATTACATTGCAAAACATCATTCAAGACTCATACAGAAAGTCATTGATTCTTTTGCAAAAGATGAGAGGAAGCTAATGTTATAAAGAGTTAGGTCTGATTAAAATTGTTTGATTAAAATTGTTTAAATTATATATATTTGATTTTTTTTTTTTTTTTTTTATTGTTTTTTTTTCTCAGCTGCCCCCCCCTAGGCCAGATGCTGGCTACGCCCTTGGATATTGAATAATTACATAGGACACCAATGTCGGAGAACCTGTTTTTTTAGACATAATTCGCCTAGGACACTCTTGGAAGCCATTTCTTGGAAATTTCAAATGGCCGCCATTTTGAAACCAAACAATAATGTAACTATCAACCAAGAAGAGGAAGACACTAATTAGGACTACTAGGAGTTATCCACGTTATATTATTTTTTATTGTTGAGTTACTATATTGTTTGTTTTTATTTTTGTTTCAATAAAGAAAATTTTGATTTAATAAAAAAAAAAACTAATGACTATTATTTTCTATTTTAATAGTTCTCTGGTAAAAGGGTAATCTTTGATATTTGGAAGTTCTCATTTTGTTAAGTAAGGCCAATTTTTACCTTTGGAATGGATAAAGAACAATATTTTCTATTAAGATATGGAATACCATTTACGAAATTTCTTTTGCACTTCTAAAGTTATGCTACTTTGAAAACTTAAAATCTCTATATCTCATAATGAATATTTGCAATATTGTCCTTCTTCCAGAGACCTCTTTATATATTGCAGGAATTAATGACAAATAGCTTCTGTTTACGCTTATAGTTTAAACTAGGCTTTCGAATGACTTATCGTTCAATATGGTCAAAATAAAACCTGCGGTCCGTTACTTGAAAAAAGCTCCCTGATTATTTCCATCCATTATTGAAAAAAAAAGGATAGAAAAAGAAAATATACAATAAAAAAAATATGGCATGTTATTTTTTGGAACATTAACCATTTGCACAGATCGTGCGCCATATAACATTCTTTGGGGTTGTGCTAGTCATTCACGAATCGACTCAATCACGAGTCCAATAATTTTTGTTTTAAATAAGTCGACTCAGTAGTTTTTTTTTTTGCTTAACTCAGGATGATATAGACTCTGAATACAGTGTAACTTCAGGATGAAATAATATCAGAGCACCCACACTCTGACTAGAATATAATTTTAACTCAGGATGATAATACAGTGTAACTTCAGGATGAAATAATATCAGAGCACCCACACTCTGACTAGAATATAATTTTAACTCAGGATGATTACTTCAGGATGAAATGATAGAGCACCCACACTCTGACTAGAATATAGTTTAAACAGAGGATGATACAATGACTAGAATACAGTGTAATAGCTGAGAACAAAGCTAAATATTTTACAATTTTCAAAATAAAAGATTGACAAAGAACGAACACTAGCCTCTCTAAAATGCATAAAGATAAAAACACAACAATAAATATAAAAGATATTGCAAAAATCTAAAGAAAAGAAATATCAAATCAGAATTGAGAAATCAGAAACACGAGGCAAAAAATTAACCTAATGGAATAATTAATAATGCGCATCAATCAAAATGCAAATAAAAAATGGAGTAGGGATGGGCTAGTCATCCACGAGTCGAGACATGAGTCGACTCATGATCGACTCACCAATGAGTCGACTCTTCAAAGAGTCGACTTACGAGTACCTTTTTTTTTTTTTAAAATGAGATCGAGAGTCGACTCATGGAGTCGACTCATATTGAGGAGTCGATCGAATCGATCAACCCATGTAAGTGAGTCGAATATCCCATCCCTAGACTTTTGAGAAATGAGAAATCATAAACATACAATAACGATGACGTGCTGAGTCATGCGCATGCGCTGCAACCTGCCACCTGATCATAGGTTTTGTATCCGGGGAGGAGTAGATGGATTGTACTTTTTGATTTTTGACATATTTTTATTTTAACCCAACTAGACAGGTTGGGAAACGTTTTTACGGCCATACCTCTGTTGCGTATGCACAACCGGGAAACATGAATCCATGACGGGAAATAAAAATAAAAAAGCGAATTTAAAAAAAAAAAAATGGGTACCATACAGTCCTCCCCGGATAAAGACCCATGCTAAAATTTAGTCGGCATATGACAGAGATTCCTGGAAGAAACGAGGGATTTTCAGACACGCGGGATTTTTCCCATTTGCGGCTTGACGTTTTATGTTTAAAAGTTGCGATTCTTGCTAACTAAATTCTCAAGTTAAAAGTTTAATCTGTTTAATTTAAATAAATAAAAGTTGTGCATTAATTTTTTTTTATTTTAATACATATTAAATTGTTTCCCTCTGTAATATTCAATATTGATTTTGATTTGGGAATAATGTGAATATTGTGATAAAACTTAATATGCTCTACCAAGAGAAAAACTGATGTAAAAAATATTGTTCATTCCTGAGAAGGACCCTTTAATATTAGAAAGACACTTTTTGAAAGTGATTATATAAAGGGGTAAAGTACTAAGGAATGTTTTTTTATTATTTTTAACTTTTTATGTTCACTTGTTAGCTCTTTGGACATTTTAACCCAACGAGACAGTTTTTAGGAAACGTTTTTACGGCCATTCCATGATGAGCAATCTTGTTTGAGCACGAAAGTGATTAAAAAAATTGCAAAGAAACCCACTAAACAGCGTCATTGTTGGCGATCAAGTATCGCCAAAAATGACGCTGTTTACTTCTACTTGAACTTTCGAATTTTTCTGTTCTTATTATGCAGCTTCATACTAAAAGAGATCTGTTGGTCAAATTTCAAGTCTCTAATGTAACGTAGCTCCACATAAGTTTATGTGGAGTTACGTTGATTATTTAATCAGTCCAATTAGTCAGTGAATCATTATACCAACTGGGCTTTGCGTTTTATAAGTATAGATAGATAGCTTTAAAAAACACTACCGTTATTTATGACGAGGATTCACTTACTTTTTCACTTCCGACTCGAGTTTCGTCTACTTCGTAGACATTTTCAAGGAAAGTTTTAGTTTTCCTTGAAAATGTCTACGAAGTAGACGATTACTTTTTCACTTCCGACTCGAGTTTCGTCTACTTCGTAGACATTTTTAAAGTTACCAATAGGATGTCTAATATAAATTTGTTAAATAATAGATAGATAGATTAAAAAGGGAAAATATTAAGGATATCGCGGGATTAAAAGTGGTGGGATTTTGAAAAGGGATTTTTCAAAATCCCTTTTTCAAAATCCCACCACTTTTGTGTGATATGCCGCACTCGCTAAGGTCCGGTCCTACCAAAAGCCGAGTTTTGAAACACTCGGGTTTGGGTATAGTATTAACACAGGCTGACACAGTGTTAGATGAAACTTCCTGAAAACACGTCGTGGTAGGATCGGGCCTAATATAAATGTCCAAATGAATCGAATTTTATTTCTTGGAACAATTGTGACCATTTGGTCTTTACTTTTGTTCCCAATTCTGTTTGTTCCCAAATCCGCCATTTTGGTCTTTACTTTTGTTCCCAATTCTGATTGGCTGTTCCGATTCATGATTTTGTTTTGAAAAAATGCAAACCGCCAATTTTTTTTTAGCGGTTTTCCATTAAAATGATTTGTAATTACAGATTTGGCTCAAGTTTTCAGTTAGTTTAATTATATTACACTTATATCATGTCATTTAGAGATTTATTTCTTCAAATGGATAACTTTGAAGTAGAAAACCTAGGCGATTTGGAAGGTGAGTACTAAACTGGTAACACCTGAATGTATAATGGCTAAAGAACTTTTAAACTTGAACCTACCAATATACATTGTTTTCGTCAAATACCCCATCCCTGAACAACTCAAAATCCTTTCAATATAGCTGATAGCTATCATAAGCTGGCAGCAATGTTGTGTTGGGAGGCCGTCTAGGACAATACGTTGATTTTATTCTCATGGTTTGAGCATGAGAATGGCCGATGAGCTATGATTCCCCCAATGTAAGGTGATCAATAGAGAAATCATAGACATTCTACAGTTAAGGTATATAGATTATCACAGATATTAAAATTACGAAATTTCAGTACAAAGGAAAAATTTTAGAGTAAGTAAATTACTTGCGCGGGTACCAGTGATAATAAAAACCTAACCTCATTTTTGTCACATGGTATTTTGAGGTGAGAACGCTCCCTCTAGTGGCCAACTTGGTAAATAAAAAAAGGAACAATCAGCTGTTTTTCAAAATCTTGTTGTGCTTCCCACGAAATAAAATGCGAAGTGAGTTGGATTAATCCATTGTTCCAAGAAATAAAATTCGACTATGATGTACAATGCATTATAATGGCGGACAAAGCAGGGTTGCCAGATGAAGGTCGAAGTATTCACTACAGCAAGCTCGAGACCACCCTACAGGGGAAACAAATTTCTCCTGTAGTGCTCACTGTAGGGGACGAAAAACGTCTCTGCATACAAGCCAAGGGTCCAACTTAGGGGAGAACCGTAGGGTCCTCAAACAAGGGAAAAATCCCACGTTCAAAATATTTTTCCCGTTTGGGAAGAAAAAAAATTTGCTCAAGCAATAGAGGCATGGCCGTAAAAACGTTTCCTAAACTGTCGAGGGGGGTTACAATATGTCAATAAAGCTAACAAGTAAACATAAAAAGTTAAAAACAAAACAAAAGAGAAGTGGAAAAAATAAAAATATGGTTGGTGGGATTTTTCCCGCGATGTGTCACGCCGCACGATTTACAAAAGTTGTATTACTTTTGTAATAAAAAAATAATTTATTTATTTAATATAAGTTAGATTTATTAACACAATAATAATATAAAATGAATACACACAATTAAGTAGGTTCAACTATGACTTGATACTTCAGAGTCTTAACTAATTCTAACCTGAGTGTAGGAGGTCTAAGGGTATATACAGTATGTCCCAGAAGTCCTGCCCGGTGCCCATAACTTTTGAACCGCTTGGAATTTTGAAATTCTGTTTGTTTCTAGGGATAGAAAAGGGCCCATGGCCATTCGAATGGTAATATCAGTATCCGGATTCGAATCCCGGAAGTGACTTTTTTTGACACAAAGAGTCAATTTCTCGGGAAATTTAAATAGAATGGTACAAATATTTTTTTGAAAAATAAAAGTGCCAATAAAATAAGGAATATTCCCTTTTTGTTTTTTCAAAAAAATAATCAGGGGTGGAACTAGATGGGTTCAAAACCAAAACTTGTTACACCCTGTATAATGAAAACCGAATATTATTTAGATGTAGAAATTCATTAAGAGTGGCTCAAAAAAGGTTTTCCATCTACATAAGTAATAAAAATAACAACTTTTAAGTTTTATCAGTGCCGNGATTGTGATTCCTCCTACCTTTAGGTTTAAGGTTTAGGTTCATCGTAAGGCAAGTATTTTTGCTTTGCTATTCACGAACACCAAATTGCCACTTGCGTTTACATTAAAATGAATAATGAACTGAAGGTGAGGGAATTTTTTCAATTTTTTGAAAAAAATTCCCACACCTTCGAAAAAAAAAATTAAAAAACCCTAATCCTGTGTTAAAAATTTAAAATAATAAAATCTAAAGGGGGGAAAAATCAGAAAAATCTTGCTATTCGATACCGATATTTTTTTCCGATATATCGATAAATATCGAAAGAGTAATATCGATGAAAAATATCGATATATCGAAACCAAAATATCGATATAATATCGACATCCCTAGTATAGCGGTGTTCTTTGTTCTGTAAGTTTCTTTGTTCTGTAAGTTTAATTCGGACCTATAAATCTTCTCAAGTTTGAATTTTTGGTGGAATCGATCCCCAGGGTAAGAACGGCTCCTATTTTGAAAAAATCAATATTTTTCTAAAGGATATGACTTTTTGTACTGCGGAACACCTTCGTATTAGATTTCAGCTTTCTCGCTCATCCCAAAGTGGTACTTCTCAATTCCGATTTTTCGGTGGTGAAAACCGGCCATAAGTCGTGTAGAAACTGGAATATTTTTAATTTTTTATGGGTTCCTTATATACTATTTTTTTTGGGGGGGNTTTGGGGGGGGGGGGGCATTCTCGGTCATTTTTCGTTATCTCCTTTAGTTTTCCCGGAAAAAAATTGCAAATAAACCCGCTAAAAAGCGTCATTTTTGGCGGTAACTTGCTTCCACTTGAACTTTCGATTTTTTTTCTTCTTCTTTTATTACGCACCTTCATACCAAAAGCGATCTGTGTGCAAAAACTCAGTTCCACATAAGTTTATATGGAGCTATGTTAATTATTTATCAGTCCGGGACCTTTTTTCATCTATTCCTACACCAATTCTTTCATTATGTGTCTTTCTTTTATTTCTTTTATAGAGAGGCAATAAGGTGAACATTTTACAGGTGTCTCATCTTTTATGTCTAGTTAAATAGGAGTCACCTTTGCATTACCCCCCCATTGCAGGACAAAATATATCTAAATTATTCTTAGGCCGGCCATACACGCAACGATAAGTCTGTACAGACTTATCTGCGCAGACAAGTCTGTCGTGTATGACAGGATCTGCACAGATTTTGTCTCCGATTTTCAGATCTGCGCAGATAGGTATCAAAATCTATTGAAATTTTCAATAGACAAGTCTGCACTAGGGATGGGATTTTTGACTCACTTACATGAGTCGACTCGACTCCTCAATATGAGTCGACTCTCGATCTCGACTCTTTTCGAGTGCTAATTTTAAAAACAACTTATTTGATCAGAAAGACATAATAAAACCAATTGACAGAAGTGGTATCTACCAAATAAACGTCCCCAACTTCGGTGAATACATTAAAAAGATATC
>JAAEEI010039809.1:5488-19557 GCA_012654025.1 Pachypsylla venusta
GGCTCTACGTTGATCAGTCACTCAGAACATTGCCTTTTATATATAAAGATTTGTAGAACATAAAGTCAAGTGTTTTTTTTTAATCATTTTCATTTCTTGTATTTGATAGTTCTACCAAGTGTCCTAAAGGTTTTCTTTCTTTTGCTTCTTTCAATGTGAATGTATGAAAAAGTGAGAGCGAGAATTAGCGAGATGTCATTTTGACCACATGACATTATGTGAGGTATCTACACTGTACCGGACCACATCATGACATATGTGAGGTATCTACACTGTACCGGAACTAATAATTACACTCTATATCACACTTGGATCTTCCGTTTGTTGAACATTACTTTGAAGCGTTCTGTTGTTGCTGTTGTGCTTCGAAAGCTTCTTGGAATGTTGGTGGCCGGAATTGATCTGCTGTAAATCTTGTAAATAAAATTCCTATACCTTCGATCATAGCTAACAAAATTCCTGGAAAGTAAATCAGATGCTCGTTAGTCGTTAGATGTCAGCCGATCTCCGTGGCCGAGTTGTTAAAAGCATTGACTCTTGGTCCGGAGGTTGTGGGTTCGAATCCCGCCCTGGAGCGAAAATTTTCTGACCGAATTTTCTCGTTTCCGGAATAGCATGGCTGTAAATAGGAGTGCCCTAAAGTAATGCGAAAGCGGTTCCAGGGCATAACTTTTTTTTTATGCTCTATATTTTATCTACGCCCATGCTGGTGTGCATTACAGTCGGCTTGCACGAAAGAGGTACAGGGATCTTCAACTAATCGGGTCGAACATTTGAAAAAGGTTTTTTTTCGATTTTTCTAATTGGTCTCCTGAGGACAATTGAGTAGCTATGGAAATAGCTGCAAGTGGTAGTATTATGAGGAAATTGTTTTACATTAGGTACCTATCTAAACTTTTTTTTTTTTTTTTAAAAAAAAAAAAAAAAACGTAAGGCGACGGAGGGCTAGCTAATTATTTTATTCGATTTTTGAAATCTACAACCTTGAAGGGTAAAATACCAAATGTTGGGGAGGATATGATAGTAAAATAACAAACTTATAAGACAAATTGGCAGAATTTTTAACCTCTAAAGGCTCAATGACTTTTTGTGTTTTGTAGGCTTAAAAATCCAGTGCCCAAAATTGTGGACAATTATTTTGTAGGCCTAGAAGCCCAGAGTTACTGAGCGGTTTTTAAGCTCAAACACCCAAATCCAAAATTTTGGACATTTTGAGTTGTTGCAATAATGAAAATTTGGAACATTTTTTTAACCCTTTGAAAATCTTAGTAATTATTGAAAAATGGACAAATGAATTGAATGTTCATAGTCCAAAACACCACTACTTCAAAGATATCTCGTATATTTCCTTGGGCTTTTAGGCCTACAAAATGAATGTTTGTAGGCCTAAAAGGTATTAAATTTGTTATTAAATATTAAATTATAAATATTAAATAATAAAAGCATGAACTACAAAGATTTTAAGTTGTACTTAAAAAATCGTCTGTTAGAAATTGCTCCCTATAGCCTACAGGAGTTCACCAACTAATAACCTTTTTTTTTTCTCTTTTTCAGGTACCTACTAATAACAATTTCAGTTTTCTTTACAGGTCATTTTAATTTTACAGTTTATTTCAATTTTTGTCAATCCAATTTTCTGTTTTGATTAACTTTTTATATATATATATTTATATTTTTGTTTGAATATTAAGGGTGGGGGGTATTTTGGTTCCCAATTTTGTAATGTGTCAGCGGTTTTTTAACCCTCTGGAACACAGTAAATAATAATAATAATAATGTCCAAAATTTTGGACACTGGGCCTTTAGAGGTTAAACCAGCTGTTGGGAAGCAACTCTTTTTTTGTTTCAGGTTATCAACAAAAGCAGGCTACACAGTGGTCTGCACGAAATTGAATGCACCCTGAACACGACTCAGAAGGTGTCGCCCGACAAGTCTATGTCAAGGTTGTTCAACTTCAGTGATCTGTCGTATCTAACGTGGTAAATCATTGACTTACGTACAAGTTCAGTAGAACAACATCAGGCAGGAGGTATGATCTACTAGCAGGGTGTCTACCAAATCGTCAAAGTGAAATTCCCTGACTTTTCCAGGTTTTTCAGTCTATTTTTCTAGATTTTCCAGTGTACTTTCTCAAGATATTGTCTCCCCCATCTGACTTCAAAAAACACAATATTGGGGCCCAGGGCAGGCAAAAACTATACAGCAAATTTCCTTCATACCCTAAACATGTATACCAAAATTTTAGAGGAAAACGATAATAAGCGCCGCAGGCGAAATTTTTTAGGAAAAGCATGTTCACGCATAAAATTAGCCATTGACATAAAAAAAACTCAATTTGAAAAATTCCCTGACTTTTGGCGTTTTTTCCTAAATTCCCTGACTTTTCCCTGACATTTCCAGTCTCCTAAAATTCCCTGACAATGCCAGGTATTCCAGGATTTCCAGTCTTCTGGCTGTCTTGCCCGTGCTTCGCTACGATTCTTATATTGCTATCTCTGTTTTCAAGAACAATGGAAATTGGGGGGGGGGTATTGGTTTGTGTNGGGGGGGGGGGAGGTATTGGTTTGTATCCACCCTGAAAAATGCAACCTTTAAAAACCTAGATGTAATCATTTCGCCAGGCGCCTTAGGGGCACGACCATTCTGACTTTACTCGTTCCCGGTTTAAAACTCGTAACTCTGGAATGGCTGGCCGTAAATTTGCAGAAAATGTACTAAAACAAGGACTAAAGGACCACCTAAAACTTTCTCACTCTGAGTTGATATGTTGTCGCGACAAATTTTTAAGATATCGGACCGTAACTGTCCGATTTTGGTGAATAATTTATTTATAAATTTGGCTGGAAATCGAAAACGTTTTGACATATTTTAGTTCTGATAATTTTTCTGGGGTCGTAGATCATGATTTAGGGGGGGGGGGTCTGTTCCCATCAATTTTTCGGTATCTGCTACCGTTTGGGCTGTGGTATTACAACAGACAACCCCCATACATAGGTACACACAAATTTCTGATTTATATATTAAGATAATACCATTATGGAAATCAGAACTAGGAAAAAGTGCTGACAACTAAAAATTTCCATTTTGATTACTACTTTGGTGTATTTCTTTCAATAATAAAGAACCTTTGGAATCGTCACGAAAAAAAATACCCCCCCCCCCTCAACATTTGATATTTTAAGTTTCAAGGTACGTAGAATACAAAAATCGAATAAAAAAAAATCCGTTTGATCGGCGCGGCGTTCCCCGTACGCTGTGATGGGCACTTTTGCCACTAGGCGTTGACCGATTTCGATAAAATATGGTATGTCGGTCCAAATGGGGTCCAATTATGCCTTAAAAAGATTTTGGAATTTTATGTTTTTTTCACAACAGAAAAAAACATAAAATTCGTCCGATTTTGATAAAATTTGGTATGCATAGCCACCAAAGTATTATATTTGATAATTTTTGGTGTTTTTCAAATTTTTTGCATTTTGGGCCCCGGATGGGCCCCAAATATGAAAAAAACATAAATTTTGTCTGATTTTGATAAAATTTTGTATTATTATTTTTCAAAATAATACTGTCACCAAAGAGCAAAGTCCGCAGCTGAAGGCTCCAAAATCTTTTTAAGATAATACTCTCACTAAAGAGCAAAGTCCGCAGCCGATGGCTGCAAAATCTTTCAAAATAGTTGGCAATTTTTCCCCGCTTTTTAGCGGTTTTCATTAATCTTGTCTAAAAAGTTAATGGTAAGAGCCAGAGACTTGAAAACTGGTATGTCAAATTTGAGGTCTGATTATGTCCCAGAACTTTGAGGGTTGGGGGTATTTTTAGCCAGTAAAATAATAAACCCAGGTGTCACATTGACAGAGTTTTTACCTCCAATAAGTGCACTTCCAGCCATAGCAGGAACTCCATTTCTGGCCGCTAATATTCCACCAGTCGCCGCTCCACTAATAATTGAATTCCAAGGATCTTCTTTTTTTCTCATATAAACTAGAGAACAATCTATTGTTGAGAACATAGCACCCCACACTGCAAAATTGCCGGCTAGGATAGGTGATCTTTGTTTGATTGTAGTTAAAGAACCCTGAAAATAAGTCATCATGAGTGTAAAGAATCATCAACCCTGAAAATAGGTCATCATGAGGGTAAAGAATCATCAATCCTGAAAATAGGTCATCATGAGTGTAAAGAATCATCAATTCTGAAAATAAGTCACCATGAGTGTAAAGAATTATCAACTCTGAAAATAAGTCATCATGAGTGTAAAGAATCATCAACCCTGAAAATAAGTCATCATGAGTGTAAAGAATCATCAATTCTGAAAATAAGTCATCATGAGTGTAAAGAATCATCAACCTTGAAAATAAGACATTATGAGTGGAAAAAAAAATCATCAACCCTGAAAATAAGTCATCATGAGTGTAAAAGAATCATCAACCTTCAAAATAAGTCATCATGAGTGTAAAGAATCATCAACTCTGAAAATAAGTTATCATGAGTGTAAAGAATCATCAACACTGAAAAAAAGTCATCATGAGTGTAAAGAATCATCAACCCTGAAAATAAGTCATCATGAGTGTAAAAAAATCATCAACCCTAAAAATAAGTCATCATGAGTGTAAAAAAATCATCAACCCTGAAAATAAGTCATCATGAGTGTAAAAAAATCATCAACCCTGAAAATAAGTCATCATGGGTGTAAAGAATCATCAACCCTGAAAATAAGTCATCATGGGTGTAAAGAATCATCAACCCTGAAAATAAGTCATTATGCGTGTAAAGAATCATCAACCGTGAAAATAAGTCATCATGGGTGTAAAGAATCATCAACCCTGAAAATAAGTCATCATGGGTGTAAAGAATCATCAACCCTGAAAAAAGTCATTATGCGTGTAAAGAATCATCAACCGTGAAAATAAGTCATCATGGGTGTAAAGAATCATCAACCCTGAAAATAAGTCATCATGGGTGTAAAGAATCATCAACCCTGAAAAAAGTCATCATGCGTGTAAAGAATCACCATCACATTTCACACATCTTCACTTTTTCTGATGAAATACAGACGCTTCTATCAAATCTAATTCAAAATGAATGGGAGATGAAACATGGGCAAAAGTCACTCACCGAGGGGAGCAAACCACCTTCATTGGGTGAAGGTCCTAAACCCGTGTAAATACAGAAGGTTTGGTGTTAGGAAGGGCATACAGACCTTAAAAAACTATCCTTCAGACCAAAAGGCTGGTTTCTACAGATACTGTGAGGAGCAAGCTAAGGTTACCGCCCCAGGAAAGGGTTACAGCTAAAGTGAGTAGGCACCGAACAAAAGTTTGTGGCATGGTACAATTAAGGGAAACAGCACCGACCTGAGATAGAATTAGGAAAAGGTCAAGTTAAAGAAGAAATAATAAAGACCAGGCGCTCGCCGAATAAACAAGAGAGCGTACCTCGTGGATTTAATTGCCAGTTGAGGTTTTTCTTCTCATTAACATTTAAGTATTTGACCACATAAAAATGGAGCTCTAATGCTCACGATGTAGAAAATACCTCTGCCATCAGATGCACTTCTTTAAGCTCAAAGGCAAAAATAAACAAAAGCGGTTCAAAATAACGAGGCGAGCATCTCTGCCTTGTAAACTGAAACACTTCGAATAGAAGAGATATTTAAGCATTTTTTGTCTATGTCTCGTGAAAATAATCTTTGACCCTAACTCCTCATACCTATTATAAAATTTCGACTTCAACGCCTTCAGTATAAATGAGAAAAACTCCGACTGCAGCCCTTGTTTTATTTCCACAATCTTCGAATCCAACTCCTCACATTATAAAATTTTGACTTCAACGCCTTCAGTATAAATGAGAAAAACTCCGACTCGGCAACCCTTGTTTTATCTCCACAATCTTCGAATGCAACTGCTCACATTATAAAATTTCGACTTCAACGCCTTCAGTATAAATGAGAAAAACTCCGACTCGGCAACCCTTGTTTTATCTCCACAATCTTCGAATGCAACTGCTCACATTATAAAATTTCGACTTCAACGCCTTCAGTATAAATGAGAAAAACTCCGACTCGGCAGCCCTGGTTTTATCTCCACAATCTTCGAATGCAACTGCTCACATTATAAAATTTCGACAGCGACTAAGGACTCCTTCTGTCAAAGATTAAGAAAACAACGACTTTACGACTTCGATTTCAACTCTACAGCCCTGTATGGGTTTTCAATGTAAATTGGGTCTCAAACCGGCAGTGACGGATTTACACATTTGCCGCCTGTAGGCTATTCAAATTTTGCCGCCCCTCCCGACCTTAACAATTCGATATCCTAGTTCACAATAACCTAATTACAATTTTCTAAATGAAATTGTTCTTTTTGATTTGTGCACTTTCGTCCTCATTACACCGTAATTAGTATGAGTGATGTGTCAGTTTGTAGATTATTTTTACAACCCAACAAGAACAAGAAATATTTTTAGTGTATATTTCTGAGCTAATAAAAACTCAATCATGGACTAGTATTATTAATAAGGAGGAGTGTGGTATGCGATAATATTACTTGCACAATAATGTACATCTCTCTCAAACTCAACCCCACATGGCGTATGCCTACCACAGCACGGACCAACTTCGGCTCTCACGGCTGCCAAACTGAGGCAAACATTAAACTATAATTAAATGTTTCGTGACTCGTCCAATAAATACAATTGATTTTTTTTTTTTTTTTTGGAGTCAGTATTTTGAATTGGGACCAAATTTCAAGCTCTTGCCGTTCTTTCTTTAGGCGGGATTAACTAAAACCGCTAAAAAGAGGCGAAAAACCGCCAACCGTAACTTTTATTTCAACCAAAAGCTTCGTGGTATCTAGCGCTTACCGTTCTTGAGATATTTTGTTCACAGACAGACACACGCACGGCCAATGGATGAAACTCGAGATTTGGGCTCTGGGGACTCAAATTATGTTTTGGCATTAAAAACTCGACATCGAAAATTTCAGCACATTACAATAATTTCCTTTTTATAGGATAAGGAAAGTAAAAATTATCTAATAGGTAAGGGGTTATATGTTGAAATGTTTGTATCAACCTAATAGGATTAGGTATATAAATTTCAATCATTTTAATTTCTGTACCTAATAAATAGAAAAATTTGCCACCCCCTAAAATTTGCCGCTCCAGGCTACAGCCTACTCAGCCTATTTGTAAATCCAGCACTGCGTCAAACGACATTCTACTTTTCTACAGATATCAATGCACTACTCACTTGAAATCTTCTATTGAAACCACTAGGAGCATTTCTAAAGCCTTTGATTCCATGAAATAATCCTCCACCTATCAGACCCATTGTGAAAGCTCCTCCACAGTCATCCACAATTCTCCATGGACAAGGCTCCCTGGCATATTCTTCCACTGTAAAAAAAAGAGAAATAAAATAAATGTGTCGCCATTCCATTCGGAAAACTATGATTGTCTTTTTTTTAAATTTATTATATTTAATTCACAGTCTACATTATTAATAGTTGAGTAGCCACCTAGGGGAGCAATCCAGCTTTATTAGGTGACGGTCCTAAGCCCGTGTAAATACAAAAGGTTTGGTGTTAGGAAGGGCATCCAGCCTTTAAAAAAATTGCTTCAAACCAATGAAGGGTCAGCTGCAAAAAGCTAGTTTGTACGCGGTATTGATACTGTGGGAAGCAAGCGAGGGTTACCGTGCCAGGAAAGACTAGCAGCCAAAGAGAGTAGGTACCGACCAAAAGGTTGTGACATTACGGAAAGGCCAGGCCGACCGCAAATAGTATTGGGTACGATGCTACATATTTTTGTTACTTTGGATTCATTTCATTTGCTGGGGGAAACAACAGGTCTTATTAAAAAGATGAGTCATCCGAAAAAATTGAAAATCTTTCTTCTTCATTCAGGTGGGTATAAATAGTGATGAAAACAGATTGGCTCATTCTCTACTTATACCCAATGAAAACCGCCTGCCTAAACAAATGTTAGCTCTCTGCTTCCTTTATAAGTAAACAAATAATTACATTGTTCTATTCAGTATATATTGAAGGTTAAAGTTAAAATTACTATATCTTCACTTGACTAAAATCTATTTTTAGTCAAGTGAAGATATAGTACTTTTAACCTTCAATATGGTTTTACTTGACATAGTATCCAAATATAACGAATTTATTCAGTATATGTTAATTACTCAGTTCATTTTCTGGGTAAATATGTATTTTTTAGGATAACCTTTAAAAAAAATCTAAATTTTTTTTTAAACTCGCTTTTTTATTGGCCGTTATGGGTCCATGTTGGACGGTTATACATACGCAATAGAGGCATGGCCGTAAAAACGTATCCTAACCTCTGTAATTGGAAAAAACGTTTTTTTTCGACCATTTTTGAAAGGTCACCCTAAAATACATATTTACCATTTTCTGAATTTTACACAGTTATCCAATCGAGTTCCCCTTCATGTCAGATTAGGGTGCTATCAGAGAGCCGCTTACTTATCATATCGCATATCACACATTGTTTAATAAGCAAGGAAAAAACAAATACACTGGTTCTTTGGGTGTGTGCGAGTTGCTCTACCTGCGGACTCCAATAAGAACATGTTTATTTGTTTTTTTCCCTTCCTTATAAATACAATGTGTGATCTGCTATACGATAAGTAAGAAAGCGGCTGTCTAAGAGCACTCTCAGGTTTACCCACTACTTGTACGAGAAGTGTCAATAGAGAGAAAAAATATTATCATCGACAGAATTTTTTAGAGCGAATTATTTTTTCTAACGAAACAATGAATCTTTATCAGTAAACAAAACTTCTGATGACAATAAGATCGAAGGTTGCACTATTTCGGTATTCGGTGTAGACTTGCAGAGTAGGTATGCACTTACTTAAAAATTAAAAGGTGTTTTTAAAATGAAAATGAGATTCACAGGAGGAAGTTTAAAAGGTAATAAACACTTTTCAGGAAGTTTAAAAGGTAATAAACACTTTTCTTAACTCAGAAAACAAATTTAATTCTTTATCAAGTTTCTCTTGGAAAGAAAATTTCATGGAAAGCAAAAGTTTTGATATAAAATAAATAATAAACTGATAACAAAAAAGTGAGGTTAGGTAATATGAAAATCGATTCATTTCGTATTGTCAAAAAACGCCTAATAATTTATGAACGCAATTTAAATGTATAGCACAAAGATATTCACTGAAAATACCCCTCCAATGAAAAATGGGTAAATCATTTTTATTTTTCTATTTAACAATTAATTCAAAGAACTAAAAATACGGCTCTTCTCAATTTAAGGATATATGAAGGTTGAAAATTACTATATCTTCACTTGACTAAAAAATATTAAAAATGTTAAAGAGCTAACTAGTTTCGTCCTCTCCTGAGAACATCATCGAAGCTAGTGTCAGAGAAATAATCTAATGATTAGATTATTTCTCTAATCATTAGATTATTTCTCTGACACTAGCTCCGATGATGTTCTCAGGAGAGGACGAAACTAGTTAGCTCTTTAACATTTTTAATATTTTTTAGTCAAGTGAAGATATAGTAATTTTCAACCTTCATTATGGTTTTACTTGACATAGTATCCCGATTTAACCAATTTAAGGATATATATTTTACATTGAATATTATCAATATTTTATCGTTTTTATTTTTCTCATTATTTTTCTATAGGTTGTTTCATTAAGAACGCCGGATTTTTAGTCCTGTATTTTTTGTGTGTTGGCTGACCTGTTTCTTTTATCATTGTTATCTATAAACTCTCCGACATAAAACGCTGTAAAGGTTTTAGCGATAACATTTGGTTTTATTAATTTATTTTGATTGTTTCTAACGTTCTGTTTGTAACCATAGTGCGACTGAGTTTACAAGAACGCGTTTTGGTTGTTACGACTTTTTATTGTCATACTGAAAGTTATGCTAAAACATTGCGCCATCTGAGAAAATCATGTGGGTCGAAAAAAAGCTCCTAATGAGTGCAGTTCGCTGATTGATCGTTAAGTTCAAAGAAACTGGCTCAGTGCAAGATGTGAAAAATCCTACGCGTCAACGCAGTCGCAGATCACTTTTGAATCAAGAAATGGTTTTGGTGATCTGAACTGACCTCCCAGTGGCCTGTTCCACGAACCAACTTCTCACTTCGCAATTTAAAAAAAAAATGGAGTGAGGAATATTTGCGTTCCACGAAGCTTTTCAAAATCTTCCGCATTACAATGCTTAAACTGGCCTAAAGAGAAGTTGTTTACATTTTTTTCATCTCGATTTCATTCTCAAAATTTACTGAATTATCTAAGTACCGATTTTATTTTTCTTCTAATTTGATTTATTTTTAGATTGTTCAGTTAAGTTGAGTTTAGTTCCAATATTCAAAATATTCTATATTAATTAATATTCAAAAGTTTAATATTTAATATTAAAATATTATTAATCAAAAGTAAACTGAGGAGTGAAAAAGTTCTTTGCAGAAAAACACACATTTTACTCCTCACTTTTCAATCATAAACAGAAAGTGAACAAATGAAATTTACTTTGCATTACAACTCCACTTTTCACTTCTCAAAAACGTTCATGGAACAGAAATTGAGAAGTTTTTTTATTTATTTGATTTATTTATATAATATAATTTATACAAAGTATTTTTCCTAAGTCTAAAAACTTCTAGTTGTGAACTAGAAATGGTGAACTAGCCTTGAACAGAAGCCTGCAGCGAAGCCGAGGTGGACATGTGCCAGAAGTGATATTCCACACTTAAATTGGAGAATATATACTACAGGTTGATATAATTTTTTTTGTGCAAAATATTTTTTTTAATAAAGTTATACCAAGATTAAATCCGGCGTTCTTAATGAAACACCCTATATTTAACAACCTGAAGAACTAAAAATACGGCACATATATATTTTATTATTTTTATTTTCTATTTAACAACTTCAAAGAACTAAAAATACGGCTCATATATATTTTATTATTTTTTATTTTTCTATTTAACAATTTGAAAGAACTAAAAATACGGCTCTTATCAATTTATTCCCCCACAAAATACAAAAGTAGGGGAATCTACGCATGCTTTGTTTTGTTTATCAAAAAATTATCAAAATAGCGTCATTTTTTTCTAGAGTGTTGAAGTGTTTTTGAAGTTCGAATATTTATTTAATTATTTATTTCATATTTAAAGAGTTAATTATAATTTTAAATCAATTGATTAATAAATATTTTAAAGGTATGCCTATAGAAGAATTGATTTCTAGTTATCAAAATGGGTTTGGCGATAAACCCAAAAATAATTTGATAGATGTTCGAGCCTGTTACAAACCCACAGAAAAGGTAAAAAATATAGTCGTAATTTATATTTTCTTTAAAATGTTTTTCTGCTTTTCAGTAGATATTTAATATTGCTTTATTTTTTGTTTTATTTGGGTTTGTTTTATTTATTACATTAAATTAATAAATTTATCCTGGTTATATTTCATCTATACAGTAGTGTAATAGTATTCCTTGACACAAGACTTTGGGTTATCGCATGAAACCGTGTTTCTGTGAGATTAGACTATCGTTACTTCAATTTAATTAGTTTTGAGTTTATACACCAAAAGTTTCTGATGAGTACTGACTTTTATGTGGTAAACTCTTGTAATAGTCCGCAATGGAAAATTAATAGATATTTTCTACGTAGAAAACTAGCGGGCCTCGCCTTCTCCAGCAGTCACCCTAGCCGCATCGCCGTTGTGTGTATCACTTTCCAACTTTATCTGAGATAGTTTGGCATAAGATATTTCAATGCATAAATATATTTTTCTCTTTACCTATAATGGTGGTTTTTTACCAATAGGATAACTAGTAGTAATAGGGCTCCGTTTTTATCCCAAAATGAATAATTTTCAGATACACTTAAACGAATTACCGATGTATACACGATACTAGTAGCCTTGAGAAATTTACTTGGAACAATCTCTTATCTAATGAACCTAGGGCACGTTTACTCAATTTAACAGTTTAGTATATTCTCGTTAGTTCTAATGATTTTATCATTGGTTTTCTGTTGATGTGTTTAACATTTGTTTCATATTATCTTCTTCACGTTTTAGTTTTTAGAAAAGTTATGCCCCGGAATCACTTTAGCTAGAGATTGAAATTCGGTGCCTATTCATATTAATTTTATGAATGGAGTATCTAATAAGGGGTGAAACACATTATATGTTGAAATATTTGTATGAACCTAATAGGATTGGGTATATAAATATGAATCATTTTAATTTCTGTAATACCTACCTACATAAAAAAAATGGCTAAAATTTGCCGCCCCTAAAATCCATCCGCCGCTCTAGGCTCCAGCCTACTTAGCCTATTGGTAAATCCAGCACTGGTTTTGTTAGATGTCTTCTAACCTTTCGGTTTGATTAAAAATTCATATATATCTCGTTTTTTTCAGATACCTTTTGACTTTCGGTTTGATTTGAAATTCATATATGTTCCAGGTTTGCTAGATTTCTTCTAAACTTCGGTTTGATTTGAAATTTATATATGTTCGGGTTTTGCTAGATTATTTTTGACTTTCGGTTTGATTTGTAATTCATATATGTCTCAAGTTTTGCTAGATTTCTTCTAAACTTCGGTTTGCTTTGAAATTTATATATGTTCGGGTTTTGCTAGATTCCTTTTGAATTTCGGTTTGATTTGAAATTCATATATGTTTCAGGTTTTGCTAGATTTCTTCTAAACTTCTAAAGATTTCTGTTAGTCATACCCTTTCTCTTAGCTCACTTAGTAGGTATGCTAACTGAGAACATTATTTTATATAATTAGAATAATTCCTGGTTAAAACATTTCAAGTGAAATTATGCAAAGTACAGCCTATACTAGATAACATAAAGGGTTGCTCACAATTTTTTTTTTTTTTAATTTGGCTTAACGTCTCTTTACCATCTATTGGTCATTCAAGACGTGGGTTTTATCCTCCATTCGCTGGAAACTTGCAAACCAGATACCCACATCGACCTCACCCAGCCCGGGTTGGACCGGAAAAAAGAGACAACGATACGTGGTGTTCCCAAGCGGTCGCCCATCCAAGTACTGACCACGCCCGACGTTGCTTAACTTCAGTGATATGACGGGAACTGGTGTATTCAACGTATTCTTCTATTTCTTTAATCGAACTCACGTTCTTCTGTTTACCAGGCGAGCGCTTAACCACTGAGTTATCTGGGCAGGTTGTTCACAATTTTTTGTATTACTTTCATTGTATGTACGGTTTCATGGACCATATGCCTGTTCAACCAGTCGGCATCGAGTTACATTAAGACACTGTAATTCATTTTTTGAACATTATCAGTGGTAGATTTGGTAGATTTGGCATTGTGAAACTTTTAAGTTGTAGATTCAAAATGACAGGAGCTATCATATCCTGTCTGAACATTATCAGTGGTAGATCTGGCATTGTGAAACTTTAAGTTGTAGATTCAAAATGACAGGAGCTATCATATCCTGTCACTTTAAACTTGTTCTCGAAGTATTGAACTCATAAAATCTCCGTTAAATCAGGAAAAAGCCAGAGCCCTGGAAGCCAAATCGGGGGTCCAATTTTGATTTTTTTTTTTTATTGTTAACGTTAGTGAACTCCACTTTTGACCCCGGTATACATCCCGAAATGCACTTGCACTTGTGTTTGTATGTATGTTTGTTTGTTACGTGATACCAATGAATTAGAACAAAAATCATCCCAAGTCGATTACACCTACCCAATTACATTTATGATCATTCCAAGTCGATTACACCTACCCAATTACGATCATCCCAAGTCGATTACATCTCCCCAATTACATTTATGATCATCCCAAGTCAATTACACCTACCCAATTACATTTATGATCATCCCAAGTCGATTACACCTACCCAATTACATTTACGATCATCCCAAGTCGATTACACCTACCCAATTACATTTACGATCATCCCAAGTCGATTACAACTACCCAATTACGATCATCCCAAGTCGATTACACCTACCCAATTACATTTACGATCATCCCAAGTCGATTACACCTACCCAATTACATTTATGATCATCCCAAGTC
>JAAEEI010039812.1:4762-15543 GCA_012654025.1 Pachypsylla venusta
GTGCATTGTGAAGTATTTCATGTCAAAGGGGGGTGGGGTGAGACTTTATGGACACCCTGTATAGAATCTGTAAGTAGGGTACAACTCGATGACAGACTGAGAAATATATTTGCTCTCTGTTTATTCTGTTCTCCCAATCAATTATTGGGAAGGGGGTGCATTGTGAAGTATTTCATGTCAAAGGGGGGTGGGGTGAGACTTTATGGACACCCTGTATAGAATCTGTAAGTAGGGTACAACTCGATGACAGACTGAGAAATATATTTGCTCTCTGTTTATTCTGTTCTCCCAATCAATTATTGGGAAGGGGGTGCATTGTGAAGTATTCCATGTCAAAGGGGGGGTGGGGTGAGACTTTATGGCCACCCTGTATAGAATCTGTAAGTAGGGTACAACTCGATGACAGACTGGGAAATATATTTGCTCTCTGTTTATTCTGTTTTCCCAATCAATTATTGGGAAGGGGGTGCATTGTGAAGTATTTCATGTCAAAGGGGGGGTGGGGTGAGACTTTATGGACACCCTGTATAGAATCTGTAAGTAGGGTACAACTCGATGACAGACTGAGAAATATATTTGCTCTCTGTTTATTCTGTTCTCCCAATCAATTATTGGGAAGGGGGTGCATTGTTAAGTATTTCATGTCAAAGGGGGGTGGGGTGAGACTTTATGGACACCCTGTATAGATTCTGTAAGTAGGGTACAACTCGATGACAGACTGAGAAATATATTTGCTCTCTGTTTATTCTGTTCTCCCAATCAATTATTGGGAAGGGGGTGCATTGTGAAGTATTTCATGTCAATGCTGTGCAGCACAAATCAAATGTCAAACAGCATTCCTTCCACTTCGACTTCGTATTTCAGAAAGAAAATAAACTCTTTTTTTTTTTTTATTTGCAAATACATTTTATTTCATTTTTATTGAACGTAGTGTTCTGAAAATGGCAGTATGACCTCACTCAGTTAACAGTGGCTAGAATGAGTTGTCGGAAAGAGCAACCGATCAAGTCAATTCTAAATGAAGATAAGTAAATCTGGTGTGAACATTACACGACTTTTCTTATATCTTATCTATAAAAAAAGAAGAAGAAAGTATTGTAATGGGCTGAAATTTTTGACGTCGATAAGTTTTCAATGACAAACACACGTTTTGAAGTCCCTAGAGCGGAAATACAATTATATATTACACTTCTTGATAGGTGTGTATTAAGGGGCGTCCACACTATGTCGACTGTGTCGAGTAGAATGCAACCCGAATGAAGTGGATTTTTTTTTATGACAAGATGTCGATTCGAATGAATAAAATTGAAGTGTGGACATGTAGAACGTGTCGAAGGTGTCAAAAAAAAAAATCATTAAACACTTAGTATTTTGTGAAATAATGATAGAATATAAAAATAAAACTAACATTTTTTTCAAGTAAAACCTAAATGTTCATAATTATCACTAAATATGAACAACTTAAACAACCGTAAACTTGAAACAAAAAATGTATCAAAAACCCTTGAAAATAGGCGTAAATATTGGGAAGTGTCACTTCTAACCTAACCTAACTAATATTCCCCCTCCTCCTCCTCCTTCTATGCAACCGGAGAAGTGAGACATCCGAAAAATAACCTAATAAGTCAATTTTCCTTTTTTTATATATTTTTTTAAGTATATTATTATTATCGTGATTTTATTAGCATCAAAATGAACTTTACTGAAGAACAGCACAGTCATACTCTACTAGTCGACAGAGTGACATTGATAAAATACGTCCACACAGCAGTGGTATGTGTGGGCGGAGCAAATGTCGCCTTTGTCGAACGACAATGTGGACGTACCTTTAAACTTTTTTTTGTATTTTTTAATTTCTTAAATGAAATTGATATGAATAGGCACCAAATTTTAAGTTCTAACTCTTTTCATTCTGATTTTAGGCAGAACCGCCAAAAACCGGTCTTCAACCTCTAATTACCGGCCAGAAATATATTACACTTCACCCTAAGTTATATTTTTCAATTTCTTGTATGAAATTGATATGAATAGGCACCAAATTTAAAGTTCTAGCTATTACCTTTCTCATTTTAAGCAGGATATGCTAAAACCGCTAAAAAAGCGGAACAAAAAGACCAACGGTATATTCGATTTCCACTAAAATCTTATTTTGCCGTTTGCATAAAACTGAAATACATACCAAATTTCAAATCTCTAGCACTTGTCGTACTTGAGATATTTTGTTAACAGACAGACTGACAGACAAACACACAATGGCTGAAACTCGGGATTTGGGCTCTGGGGACACCAAAACGTGTTTTGGCATTGAAAACTCGACATGGAAAATTTCAGCCCATTACCATACTTTCTTTTTTATAGGATAAGGAAAGTAAAAAGGGAGTTTCGATGAAAAACTTCACCGTTGATGATAATAAATCAAATTTATTCTTCCCTCTGGTCTGGATGAATACAAAAATAACATTTTCAAAGGGGTTGGCCTTTGAAATTCACAAGGAACCAGAGATTACACGTGTCCAATACAATACTTTCCTTTTTATAGTATAAGGAAAATATAAAAAAATATTATTTTCCAAGGAGTTGGCCTTTGAAATTCACAAGGAACCAGAGGTTACACGTGTCCAATACAATACTTTCCTTTTTATAGGATAAGGAAAATATAAAAAAAATAACATTTTCAAAGGAGTTGGCCTTTGAAATTCACAAGGAACCAGAGGTTACACGTGTCCAATACAATACTTTCCTTTTTATAGTATAAGGAAAATATAAAAAAATAACATTTTCCAAGGAGTTGGCCTTTGAAATTCACAAGGAACCAGAGGTTACACGTGTCCAATACAATACTTTCCTTTTTATAGGATAAGGAAAATATAAAAAAATAACATNCATGGTCAAGGCTGCACATATTTTAACTAATCTAGTCATAGAAAACACTAATTTTAATAACGAAGAAATAAGAAAATTTAAACAATACTGTGATATTATATGTAAATCGAATTATTTTAGATATAAAGATAAATTGTACACAAATTCTGGTTTACCGATGGGTTCTCCTATATCTCCCTTACTAGCAGAAGTCTATTTGAACAACCTTGAGCTTGACTTATTTAAAAGTAGGTGGGATGTCCTTGATCTAATTTTCAAATATTATAGATATGTCGATGACGTTTTTGTAATTTTCCTCGGAAATCGGGACCAATTAGATATCCTCCTGAATTATCTTAACACTTTAGATGAGAATATACAATTTAAATTAGAGGTGGGAGGTAAATCGCTCAACTTTTTAGACATAAATATAACCATAAACGCAGAAAGTAGATTAGATTTCGATATTTTTAGAAAAGAAACATATACTGACGTCATCATAAATAAACAATCTCTAAATTGTGAATCTCATAAAAGAGCTTACTTTGTTGTGGCCATAGATCGCCTCTTATACCTCAAACCCAATAAATCCCAATTTAGAAAAGAATTAAACATTCTATATAATATTGCCTTAAATAACGGCTACCCTATTAACTTTGTGAAACAAATTTTAACAAAAAGAACTAAGGCGTATGAAAATAAATTGCTATATAAAACAAATGTTATGGATAAACCTAGAAAATTTATAAAATTACCCTTCTTAGGTCAGATAAGCTATAATGTCGGCCACCAACTCAAAAATATGGGTCTTACACCAGCCTTTTACCCACTAGATAGAATAGATAGAGCACTATGTAACGCGAAAACCAATAATAACATGGAAAAAAGTGGGGTGTATCAACTTACCTGTAATTGTGGTGCTACTTACATTGGGCAGACGGGCAGGTCGCTGGGAGTTAGAATCAATGAACATTTGGCAATCACAAGAAGATGTCAGCATGCCATTGAACAAACAACTAATGATGAGGATAAAGATAAAGTTCGTGAGAAATATCTAAATAAATCTGCTATGGCCGATCATTTGATTCTCAGTGGCCACCCGATTGCCCAGTGTAAGACAAAAATAAAACATATTTGTAAGAAGGGGAGGAAACTGGACATACTCGAATCAGTAGAAATCAGTAAGACCCTGAACAATGATAATTGTCTAAACCAAAAATTTGAAATAGTTGGTAACATTGCTAATATCTGGTAGGTGCGGGAAATTTTCAAAAACTTTTAAAAAAATGTATACCTACTCGCTGAAATTGTGACCGTTTTTTCGTATGTTCTATGTTTCGTACTTTTACCTTGAAAATGGAGCAGGGAGCTCCGAAACTAGTCGGATGAACAAGTAACTTATTGTGATATTAAAAAGTCTGTATAATATATATATTTTGTTCTTATTTTATATTAAAGATTTTTTTGTTTTGACAATTAAGAACTTATTATGAAATGGTAAACTCTCGATAAGTTTCCCCCTTGATTTGAAAAAAAAATTGGCCACAAGTATTCAGTCAAAGGTCCGTAAGTGTGTGTGTGTGTGTGTCTGTCCGTCTGTCTGTGGACAAGATATCTCAAGAACGGCAAATGCTAGAGACTTCAAATTTGGTATGTATGTCAGTTTTTGCCATGAACGGTAAAATAAGCTTTTGGTGGAAATCGAATACATCGTTAGCGGTTTTATGCCGCTTTTTAGCGGTTTTCGCATATCCCGCCTAAAATGAAAACGGCAATAGAAATTTAAATTTGGTGACTATTCGCTCTGGGGACTTCAAAACGTGTTTTGGCATTGACAACTCGACATCAAAAATTTCAGCCCATTACAATACTTTCTTCTTTTTTTATAGATAAGGAAAGTCGTGTGATGCTCACAACAGATTTTTTAATTCAAATTTTGGATGCAAAGGTGGATTTTAATGTTACATCAGATATGCTTATTGACCTAGTTGTGAAAAGGCATAGGGAAAGGGCTATGGCCAATCAAATGGTCCACCCTTTATATAAAAACCCAGAAAATACTTAAATGAATCAGAGCAAAGAACAGATGCTATCACAGTTTTGGGGTCCAATCTAGTATTATCTGTTTTTGTTGAGTATGAAATTTAATATTAATTTATTGATCGTACATTAAATCAATGAAGGCCTTTCACGGGTTAACGGTAAATTTTCAAGTTTATTGAACAATGAGGACTTTTTATTATTCAATAATTGAAATAAATGATGTTATTATTATGAGTCTTTTCAATCAATATAAATAATATTCAGGGTGTCCATAAAATCTCACCCCACCCCCCGTATCTCGAGAATGGCTGAAAATATAAGAAAACGCAAGAGCACATACGTGATTTTGGGGGATTAATTTTAAACTAAAAAAATTTTTGGCCTCGGCAAGCCGTTAAGGCTGGGCACGGACTGGCTTCAAAATCTTAAATAAGAAGGTATATCAAGTGACACCTTATTTTAAAGGTCTCGTTCGTACGAGTTCATTACAGAAAACCAGAACTCTCTAGGATTTACCGTTCACGAATTACAGGGTGGCATGGACCCTTTGCAGCCGCACCGAAATGGTAGGTAAAAATGTCTAGAAATAAGTTTTTATGATCCCAAATAAGTAATTCAGTAAAAAAAAAGATGGTTGTCCCGCCCACTTTGACCGCAGAGATCGAGCCTTCTTAGACCAAACCTATATCCAGCTGTTTTGAAAATTTTAGTCTAAGAAAGCTCGAACTCTGCGGTCTAAGTGGGCGGGACAACCATCTTGTTGGAACACTATTTTTTACATATACGCGATCATAAAAACTTATTTCTAGGCATTTTTACCTACCATTTCGGTGCGGCCGCAAAGGGTCCATGACACATGTTCCACCCTGCAATTCGTGAACGGTAGATCCTAGAGAGGCTCTGGTTTTCTTTAATGAACTCGTATTAACAAGACCTTTAAAACAAGGTGTCACTTGATATACCTTCTCATTTAAGATTTTGAAGCCAGTCGGTGCCCAGCCTAAACGGCTTGCCGAGGCCAAAAATTTTTTAGTCTAAAATTAATCCCCCTAAAATCTAAGGGATATGTGTTTTTGAATTTTCTTATATTTTCAGCTATTCTCGAGATACGGGGGCTGAGGTGAGACTTTATGGACACTCTGTATATGTTACCGTCAATTTATGTAATGCAAGAGTGTAATAATTAGTTACTAGCTGTTTTCCCGTGCTTCGCTATGGTTACAAAATTCAACAACAATTTCGAGAACGCGAAATTAAATCTTCTCAATTTTAGATTTTTGGTGGAACCGAGACCCCCAGAATGAACTCCTATTTAGAAAATTCAATTGTATCAAATTTCAGCTTTCCCGCTCATCCCGAAGTGGTACTTCTCAATTCCGATTTTTCGGGGGAGAAAACCGTCCAAAAATCGGGGAAAACCCGGAAATTTTCAAAATTTTATATTTTTCATGGGGTTCTTCTATACTGTTTTGGTGGGGTCTATTCTCGGTCATTTATCGTTATCTCTTTTAGTTTGCCCAGAAAAAGATCGCGAAAAGTCCCGCTAAATAGCGTCATTTTTGGCGGTAACTTGCTCCCACTTGAACTTTAATTTTTTTCCTATCTTATTACGCACCTACCTACTAAAAGGGACCTGTGTGCCAAAGTTCAAGTCTCTACGTTTAGCCATCGTGGAGCTACGTTGAATATCAGTCAGTACGTCAGTCAGTACATCAGTCAGTCAGTATACCAACTGGGCTTTGCGTTTTATAAGTATAGATAGAGATTATGATAATGCATGTATAATATACCCTAATAAGAAAATACAATAACTTCTACCATTTTGACCTCCCATGGAATCGAGCCCGCGTCTTTAGATAAGTGTAAAATTTTCAATTTAATTACTAAAAATGACAAGAAAATCTGCAAGCACACGAAAGCAGAAAGCGTAGATAACACAATAAACAGAAGATTTATTAAAATGAATGGAAAAAAGGGAGCTTTCAATTGAAAATAAGTATCTCTATGTAGAAAGCTATTTTCAGAACTGATGAAGTGGCGTCGGGCGACACCAAAGTTGGGGACGAACTTCAAGAAATTAGATTAAAGAAGCTTACATTTTAGAAGTTTTGCATTTGGTCAAAATTTTGCCATAAAAATTAAAATAACCAGCGTCTATGGCACGTATTAGATTAAGAAGCTTACATTTTAGAAGTTTTGCATTTGGTCAAAATTTTGCCATAAAAATTAAAATAACCAGCGTCTATGGCACGTATTAGATTAAAGTAGCTTACAGTTTAGAAGTTTTGCATTTGGTCAAAATTTTGCCATAAAAATTAAAATAACCAGGGTCTATGGCACATATTAGATTAAAGAAGCTTACATTTTAGAAGTTTTGCATTTGGTCAAAATTTTGACATAAAAATTAAAATAACCAGCGTCTATGGCACGTATTAGATTAAAGAAGCTTACATTTTAGAAGTTTTGCATATGGTCAAAATTTTGACATAAAAATTAAAATAACCAGCGTCTATGGCACGTATTAGATTAAAGAAGCTTACATTTTAGAAGTTTTGCATTTGGTCAAAATTTTGCCATAAAAATTAAAATAACCAGCGTCTATGGCACGTTGTATACACCAATTCCCGTTCGATCACTGAAGTTCAGCAACGTCGAGCGAGATTGTACCATGTGGGTGTTCAGTGATACTGGCTATTTTACCGTCTCAACCCACGATGGGTGAGGTCAATGTGGGTAGCTGGTTTGCAAGTTTCCAGCGAATGGAGTGTAAAACCCCCGTCTCGAATGACCAATAAGATGTTAAAGAGACGTTAAGCCAAATTAAAAAAAAAAAATAAAAANTCATCAAATTTTAAAGAAAGGTTCGTATCTTTGTAGTGTAATGTATAATGCAAGGCTCATTGTATTTGACTTGGCGGGCGGAGGGCTGCCGCGCTCCTCAATAAGTACAATCTTTGATCTTATGGCCAATTTTTTTTTTTTTTTTTTTTTTTTTTTTTTTNACTTTTTTTTTTTTTTTTTTTTTTTTTCAAATCAAGGAAGTTTTCGGGCCGAGAGTTTACCATTTCATAATAAGTTCACAATTGTCAAAAACAAAATAAAATCTGTGCGTTCAAATATCGAATAAAAATACGGCCGTACAAAAGGCCACCTAAATTGACCGATTTTAATGTAATTGACCAAGGAAAGTACGGACACCTAAATGCCTTAAGATTGGAAATAATTAACTTCATGCGATTTTGCCATTGATTATTTCTTAGGATTCTTTTTCTGGCATACATATTTTTTTTTAGCACTTCTGACGCGGCGGCTAATCACAACTTTAAAATTTTAAATGTGAACCCCCTGTTTTGACCCATTTTTATGCATTCAATCGAACGAATTTGATGTTCTTTTTGCTACGCTCCGAAGGGGGTGGAGCTATGATCATTAAGGTTTTTCAGATTTTTATAATTTGTCTAACGACAGTTATGAAAGCAGATAAAGTTGAATTATTTACTTTGCTTTTATATTTGTACATAAATAACTTCTAGGCGATGTGTCAGGATCACTAATCGTTGTGTAGAATGTTGAAAGTGTGCCACAGAAGAAACGTGAACAAAGGCAAAAATTGCAATATTGAAATTATTTGGGTGTTTCCATACTTTTGGCGCACAGTGTGTGGTTCCAATCTGTGGAAGCAAATTGATAATGCACGGCACCAGGATTTTCCTCACAAGCTGTATTCATCCATAAAATGCATTGTCTATTATTTTTCAATTGGAAAGCAAATAAATGCAATACATTCAAAATGTACAGGGTGATTCGTGTTTACCGTATATTCTATTTAGAGCATTTCTAGAATGTACAGAGTGATCTTGTTGTAATTAACGTATTCTATTCAGAGCATTTCTAGAATGTACAGGGTGATCTCGTTGTACAGGGTAATTCTATTTAGAGCATTTCTAGAATGTACAGGGTGATCTTGTTGTACAGGGTGATCTTGTTGTACAGGGTAATTCTATTTAGAGCATTTCTAGAATGTACAGGGTGATCTTGTTGTACAGGATGATCTTGTTGTACAGGGTAATTCTATTTAGAGCATTTCTAGAATGTACAGGGTGATCTTGTTGTACAAGGTAATTCTATTTAGAGCATTTCTAGAATGTGCAGGGTGATGATGTTTAACGTATTCTATTTATAGCATTTCTAGAATGTACAGGGTAATCTTGTTGTACAAGGTAATTCTATTTAGAGCATTTCTAGAATGTGCAAGGTGATTACATCACGTATTCTATTTAGAGCATTTCTAGAATGTGCAGGGTGATGATGTTTAACGTATTCTATTTATAGCATTTCTAGAATGTACAGGGTGATCTTGTTGTACAGGGCAATTCTATTTAGAGCATTTCTGGAATGTACAGGGTGATCTTGTTGTACAAGGTAATTCTATTTAGAGCATTTCTAGAATGTACAGGGTGATGACATCACGTATTCTATTTAGAGCATTTCTAGAATGTGCAGGGTGATGATGTTTAACGTATTCTATTTAGAGCATTTCTAGAATGTATTGAACATTCAGATTCCGTTACACCCTGTGCATAGGTACTGTATATAAAAAAATAAAATTACAATAGAAGAAAGAAAAAGTACATAAAGAATGAATAAAACTCCTAACGAGAGAAAATTGATTTAGATTATATAAAAAACGAAGAGAGGAAAGCGGCAGCGAAAACAAGCTGAGGAGCTGAAAGACGAAACGTGTTTCCATTTCCAACATCGTTCATTTTATTTTGCATAACTCGCAAATTTATTTGCAAATTGTAAACTAATTCAATTATTATTGACTTTACAGACAGTAAAGTTGAGTGGGCCTTGTTTGATAAGAGTTCTTTTTTTGCGTCTTAACGTCTCGTCTCGTTCACATCAATGGTCATTCGAATCCGGGGGGGGGGGGTTTAATCTCTAATAGCGTCGCTGGAATCTTAAAAACCAGCTCTTCACATTGACCTCACCCAGCCTGAAATAGCCGGCATCGCGAGGGCGCGAACCTAAGCGCTATCATTTCAAGACGGAGGTTTTACCCTTCATTCGCTGGAAACTTACAAATCAGCTACACACATTGACCTCACCGAGCCTGGGTTGAAGCAGGGAAAATAGCCAGAATCACGAGGACGTGAACCTTCGTGGATACCCACTTGGAAAAAACCTCGTTAACTTCTGGTGTATTCAACGTGTTTAAAATACTTGCCAGAACTATCATGTACTATTTATGTGAAATTTTCTTTTAAAAGAAAGCAGCTATCAAAAAGGGAACGAAAATTTCGACAACGCTAGATATATATATATATATATATTTAATTCGGCTTAACGTCCCTTTAACATCTATTGGTCATTCAAGACGGTGGTTTTACCCTCCATTCGCTGGAAACTTGCAAACCAGCTACCCACACATTGACCTCACCCAGCCTGGGTTGGGCCGGAAAAATAAGGCAAACGATATGCGGTGTTCCCAAGCGATCACCCATCCAAGTACTGACCACATCCGACGTTGCTTAACTTCAGTGATCGGACGGGAACTGGTGTATTCAACTTGGTATGCTCGTTGGCTAACAGAAATATTAGATTGAATCCAACCCCGACGTGATCGCGGGTTAGATTCAACAATATTATGGCCCTATTTTTTTAGAGATTAATATATTTCAGAATTTGTATCTTATACCTGGAGGCTGTACATCGTTCATCCCATTATATTAGAAAGGAGATAAAAGACAACGTCATTTAATATGACTTCAAACAGGGCTCAACAAAATGCAGGTCTTCATTATATTATAAAGGAGATAAAAGACAACGTCATTTAATATGACTTCAAACAGGGCTCAACAAAATGCAGGTCT
>JAAEEI010039812.1:15945-27915 GCA_012654025.1 Pachypsylla venusta
CGAAATATTGAACACAGATAAACTAACCTTGATTATGAGTCAGTGAGCTCGAAATATTAAACACAGATAAACTAACCTTGATTATGAGTCAGTGAGCTCGAAATATTGAACACAGATAAACTAACCTTGATTGTGAGTCAGTGAGCTCGAAATATTGAACACAGATAAACTAACCTTGATTATGAGTCAGTGAGCTCGAAATATTAAACACAGATAAACTAACCTTGATTGTGAGTCAGTGAGCTCGAAATATTGAACACAGATAAACTAACCTTGATTATGAGTCAGTGAGCTCGAAATATTAAACACAGATAAACTAACCTTGATTATGAGTCTGTGAGCTCGAAATCAACGAAACTCGAAGATACCTAAAAATATTGAACACTTCTTACAAAGGAGGTACGAAATGAGAAAGGAAAAAATCGAAAGAACGAGATATCGCCAAAAAGCACTTTTCAGGGATACAGCTTAAAGATTGAGATATATGAAAAAATCCTCTCAAAATCTTACCCAAAACCTTCAAGATACATATAAAATCTACTCCTTGCGATGGCGGATTTCCAAATACCTACCGAAAATTTATTTCTCTCTTTACTATCTTTATCAGTCAACAAAAATAGCTACTCGTAAGTCGACTCTTTGAAGAGTCGACTCATTTCAAAAAGATGATTCGACTCGTGAGTCGACTCATGGTGACTAGCCCATGCCAAAAAATAATGTCATTTGATATGTACTTTTGATTTACATGTATAATAGCAAATCGGAAAAAAGAAAGTGACTAGTCCAAAGAATGTATAATTTTATAGCAAACGCAAATATGAAATAAAAAATGGAGGTTCGAATTTAAAAATAAAAAGTTGGCATCGTTTATAGGATCTTGTAGCCCACCCTGTATAAAATATATATATATATATCCTTCATTTTCTTTACCACCAGACTTGTGTTACACCCTGTATATATCCTTAATTTTCTTTACCACCAGACTTTTGTTACACCCTGTATATATCTTTCATTTTCTTTACCACCAGACTTGTGTTACACCCTGTATATATCCTTCATTTTCTTTACCACCAGACTTGTGTTACACCCTGTATACATCTTTCATTTTCTTTATCCCCAGACTTGTGTTACACCCTGTATATATCTTTCATTTTCTTTAACGATGTTTTTTATGTTCGCCTTTTGTTTTTTTATTTTTAGATTCGCCTTTGATCTTCCACCTGAGTTTAAATTCTTAAATGATTTCTTTTCCTCTTTCTTTATTATTATTATTATTTTCTTCATTCCATCTAATTCTAATAAGTACAGAGAGAAAATAAAATCTCTCCTCTTTTTGGTTTATTATTTTCTTCATTCCATCTGATTCTAATAAGTACAGAGAGAATATAAAATCTCTCCTCTTTTTGGTTTATTATTTACAAAATTGAACCTTTGGATGGACCCATCAAAAAAAGTGGTCCAAAACGTAATGGCACGTTGAATACACCAGTTCTCCTAAAGGCCCATTTACACTGCCCGAGCATTCGTCGCGAACAGAGTAGACGAACGAGCATTCGTTTGAGGCTCAGGCAGTGTAAATAGTCGCCCCGAGCCTGTTCTCGAGTGCGAATAGAGGTGAAAAATGTAACACCGTTTCTGGGCTATGGCTAAATTTTTTTTTTGCTTAACGTCTCTTTAACATCAATTGGTCATTCAAGACGAGAGGTGTTCCCAAGCGGTCACCCATTCAAGTACTGACCACGCTCGACGTTGCTTAACTTCTGTGAACTGACGGGAACTGGTGTATTCAACGTGGTATAACTTTTGACTGGCTAATTTTATTTGATAAATCATTTTTTCGATGAGGTTCGCCACATTATGGCCAGATAGCATGAAAGTTGTATCACCATTTACCAAATCAAAGCGAAAAACATATATGGCTAAAAAAAAAAAAATAATGAAAAATTATAATTGAATCTTAGTACGCAGTACGGGGTAAACCTGCCATTTCTAGCCAACGATCATACCACGTTGAATACACCAGTTCCCGTCAGATCACTGAAGTTAAGCAACGTCGGGCGTGGTCAGTACTTGGATGGGTGATCGCCAGGGAACACTACGTATCGTTGGCTCCTTTTTCCGCCCCAACCCAGGCTGGGTAAGGTCAATGTGGGTAGCTAGTTTGCGAGTTGTCAGCGAATGGAGGGTAAAACCCCCGTCTTTTTTTTTTTTTTTTTTTTTTTTTTAGGCGCTTTAACCGCTGTGTTAAAACAGGTCGTTCGCGCCGGCGCCTCCCCACTACATCTTATTGAACAAATCAAGGGATTTAAGAAATATAAAGAGAGAGTCAACACCCTCGACACTGTAAGACAAGACAGGAGGACAGGGAAGGGAGCAAAGTGTCTAAGCATGGAAAGGACACGCGAGAATATGGGCAACACACAGCAACTCACCGCAACGGCAAGAAGGTTGCCTTTTTAAAGAGAAAACTGTGGGTCATTCTCGTGTGACCAATCCTCAACCGGGACAAAACCACTTCCTCCATTCGAGTACTCCTGTTACTTGTAGGCCAGTTTTTGATGAAGGCCTTAATTCTTTTTAATTTGTTTGAGGTTGGAATGTTGTTCCAAGAAGATCGCCATTCATCCCTAATGATTTTAGAAATGACGGGTTTGAAATCTAGGGCTGAACAGATTTTAAGTGGTTGAAAAGAAAGGTTAGGGTTTTTAGCGGCCCAATCTGCAGTTTCGTTACCCCTAATACCACAATGGGACGGGCACCAGAGGAAACGAATAACCTTGCCACAACTTTTAAGCTCAGACCACGCTGAGAAAATTTTACAGATAGTAGGGTTGTCAAACCTGAAGTTCGATAGGGCAGACAATGCACTTTTAGAGTCAGTGACCAATAGGAATTTCGAAGAACCCCCGTCTTGAATGACCAATAAATGTTTAAAATACGTTAAGCCAAATTAAAAATAATAATGAAAAAAAAAAAAAAACTGCTATTTGAAAATATATTAGGTGTGTGTGTGTGTTACATTTTTAATTTACGATGAAAATCATTCAACTGTGGAGCAACGAATTGACATTGGCATCAAACCGAAACAAGTGAAATTAAAAATATTGACCCCGACGTGATTTGAACACGCAACCTTCTGATCTGGAGTCAGACGCGCTACCGTTGCGCCACGGAGTCTTGATATAAGTGGATGAGACTTTGTGTTTATAACTGAGTAGGAATAATTATGTCACCGCACTCATATCATAATTTTTGATAAAAGAATCGTTGCCATCATGCGTGCAAACATAATTTTATTATTATCTTTATAATATCAGGTACAGGCAGGGGCGGATCCGCGGGGACGGGGGGAGGGGGGGAACTTGCAATAGGTGGAAAAGAATGTTGAAAGCGGAACCTACCTCATACCTACATTTCCTCAAGTCTGCTCTTACCTAAGCTCAACATTGAATTAGGAACGAAAGAGGTAAGGCCAGTTGGTATACTGAAAAAGTCAGTCCGACAAAAATCAAAAAAAATATCAACTAAGGGCCATATTCTAAAACTCCACTTGAGTGCGAGTTGGAGTGGTTTGTATTTTAAAAAATGTTCTGACCACAAAAATTGTATTATAAAATAAAAACAGAAATTTTGCAAGTGCGAGTGGCCACTTCGCTAATTTGTAGTCGGAGTGAAAACTTACACTTAACTTACACTGAAAACTTACACAACTTACACAAGTCTTAGGGCCATATTATAAAACTCCACTCAAGTGTGAGTTGTCACTCCGACTACAAATTAGCGAAGTGGCCACTCGCAAAATTTCTGATTTTATGATATAATAAAACTACATGTAATTTTTTTGGTCACAACATTTTTTAAAATACAAATCAGACATTCAAGTGGTAGTGACCACTTCAACTCGCACTAAAGTGGAGTTTTATAATATGGCCCTAATACTTCCACACTACAATAAAATAATAAAGTTTATCATTAAATAGTAATGGCTAAACTTAGCATACGGTTTTCTTTAATTTAGTGCGTGGGTACTAAATCTAAAGTTCAATTGGAAACGAGGCCAAAAAAATATGTTTCAAGCGGTGAAATTATACAGCCCCCAAAACTGTATATATGTAAAAAAAAAAAAAAATACTTCTGTAGTAGGTATCTGGCTAGATATTTTAAGTTAGATATGCATTGAATCCAAAATCAAATACCGACCCAACCCAGGCTGGGTGAGGTCAATGTGGGTAGCTGGTTTGCAATTTTCCAGCGAATGGAGGGTAAAACCCCCGTCTTGAATGACCAATAGATGTTNAAAAAAAAAAAAAAAAAAATTACTATATCTTCACTTCACGATAAAAGTTAAAATGGTGTTAGAGCTGACTTTAGTTTTGTGCTTAGCTCTGATGATGTGCTCAGGACAGTACGAAACTAGTCACCTCTAACACCATTTTAATTTTAATCGTCAAGTGAAGATATAGTAATTTATCTGCCTTAATATGGTTTTACTTGACATAGTATCTCAATTCAAACAAAAAAGAATGTCTTTTGAAAACTGTTACGACAACCTGCACTTTCCTAATATCAAAGACCTTTTGAACGCATAAGCTGCGTCGACAATTTTGTGGCTCATCGTTGCCAGATTAAGTGCGATTCATGTGCGTCACACAGCATAAAGTTTAACAAAGTTTGTTCATTTTAAAAGCAACTGTTCGCATCATTTCCAAATTAATCATCCTCAGTAGCTCAGTTGGTAGAGGCGGTAGATTCGTAACCAGGAGGCTGTTGGTTCGAATCCAAGCATGGAACATATGATTTAACAATAACACAGGGAACTATATTGTGAGAAGCTTACATTAGCTTAACACAACTATTTTCCTTTTTGGTTAATTAATTAAAAACTAAATTAGAAAATTAAAAATTAAAATTGGAAAATTAAAAGCTAAAAATTAAAACATTCAAATTAAAACTAATAACTTAACTGGTTGAGCTTTCAACAATACTTAGACTGTCATCATCAGACCAGAGTTATGATAGAATTCGTGTCAAGTTGTGATAGTGTTCACATCGTTCTATCATAACTCTGGTCTGATGATGACAGTCTGAGTACTGTTGAAAGCTCATCAAGTTAAGTTATTAGTTTTAATTTGAATGTTTTAATTTCTAATTTAATTAAATAAACTCTGAATCGATACTGTCAATTATCTATATATTTATATCTTACGATGCTTATAATAATATTAATTTATTTTCCATTTATTTCTAGATTAAGGTTTTGATTTAAATAGTAGAAACACATTGACATGAAGTTACCGAAAGTGTTTTGATGGTCCTTGGATAGCATGCGTTCCAAGTCTTCCTGGTTTAGAACAGACCATCGTAAGAATAGTGGGTGTAGGTGTTTTTAAATGAAGTCTTACCTTTTAACTAGACGATGGTTTACGAATGTTGCGTCCCAAAGATATTCCAATTCAAGACTTCAGTGATGAAAAAAAAAACACTTCACACAATAAATTTACACAAAAATTATGTTTCTAAAAAAAAAACACTTTAATTACACTAAATCAATTAATTAAAAAAATATATAATAACACCATGAATATCTGTTCTATATTACACAATAACTAAATGTCTGTTATTTTATCAAAAATTATTAGTTATATTATTATTTTTAATAATAAAGAACTTTTAATTATATTTTAATTAAAAACCTGATCGAACTAAATGTCTTTTATTTTATCAAAATTTATTAGTTTTATTATTATTTTTAATAATAAAAACTTTAAAATTATATTTTAAGTAAAAACCTGATCGAACTAAATGTCTTTTATTTTATTAAAATTTATTATTTTTAATAATAAAGAACTTTTAATTATATTTTAATTAAAAACCTGATCAAACTAAATGTCTTTTATTTTATCAAAATGTATTAGTTATACTGTTATTTTTTATAATAAAGAACTTTTAATTATATTTTAAGTAAAAACCTGATAAAACAAAATGTCTTTTATTTTATCAAAATGTATTAGTTATACTGTTATTTTTAATAATAAAGAACTTTTGATTAATTTTAATTAAAAACCTGATCAAACTGTTCTACGGATAAATCTAATGACTAATAGTGGAGTGGCCAGTAAGTTTTTATTTTCTTTAATTAATAAATAAAATCAGTTAGTCGGTGCCTGTTGCACATTTAATCATTATTTAAATTTAGATTTTATTTATTGTGCAATTTAAGTTAGATACGTTATAATTTTATTATTAAATGAGGTAAGTTTTTATTTATGAAAAAGAGCCTCCTAATTAACACTGACCATAAATATAATACTACACTTTTTTTTTTGTATTTAACTAAATTGTTGATTACACATATCAAATTATTATTAATACTAGATACCTATTCATAGAATGCTAGATAAATATCTAAATATAATGTTCAAATCGTAATTTTGAAATTTGAATCAACAGATGTGTTTTCGCCGTATTTGTTTAAATCAAAAGTGAAAATTTCAAATTAGAATAATACGCAAAACAGATCACCCTGACAATGTTTTTTTCAACACAAAAAAAATCTAAATATTTTTTTATGGTCACCCGAAAAAGTTCGTAAAAATTATATCCTTTTTACTGAAGAAAATAAAAAAAAGAATATTTTTTCGACAAGTCTCGGAAAAAAGATTTTTTTTTTTTTTTAAAAAAAAGTCAAACGTTGAGCGAACTTTGGACAACCCACGCGGTAAGTTAACTGAAAATTATAAACTTGTAAATAATAGATAAGGGATAAAAGGGCGCAACGCGGCGCAGCATCCTAAAGAAGTTTTAGAAAATGTTATTATTAAAAAAAAACACACCTGGTGTTGTTTTTTGGAACTAAAATAATGCTATTGATCTTTCAGTAGGAAACATACCTTTACCAGGTAAGAGGGATATCATACAAAATGCATGTGTTTTCGAAAATTATTGTACCTACCCGGAAAAGATAGATTTATACGATGCCCATGCTTGTGACGGACAGACGTACAGATGTACGTCCAATTGGTGCATAATGGCGCACAGGGGCGAACATAGGATTTTTTTACGGGGGGGGGGGNGGGGGGGGGGGGGGCTGGGCAAACCAAGTAGGTACCATAACAACGTCGTGGCGTTGAACCCATCTTGTTTCACAGAGAGATAATGTAAATAATGTGTAAATATAGGGCTTTACAAAGACACTTTTCAATTCAGGGCCCGGGGCGATATTTTGAAATGCCTCCCCCGCCTGATAATAGAATGTTTCTAAAAATAAAAAGCCGAACAAAGCCCTATAGGACTGGCATCCGGGGCGGACCGTCCCACCGTTCCTCCGCTTCTCCTTATTAGGTGATGTACTCTATCGCTTAAGATATAGTTTTTTTTTTTTTTTAGAAATGTTTCTCCCTCCATATGGTAAACATTTAGGTTAAATTTTTTTGCTTTAAACCGCGGCGCCCGCCGTCCATCAGGCGGCCTTGTTTCAAGCAAAAAACCTACTGACCGATCAAAGGAGAAAATACTTATCTGAGACCACAGATCGGTTCAATGAAAACATGCCTGTTAACTCTCCTGTTAACATTTAGGTCCCAAATCTAACAAAAAAAAAAAAATTGAGGGCCCCCAAAATTTTTCAAAATCGAAAAGCCCTTAAACACCAGCCATCACATATCAAAATTTACGTTTCTATAACAAACCGCTAAAAAGAGAAATATCATTTTCGAAAAACAAAAAAAATTGGAGCCCTCCCCCCCCCCAGGGGGGTGAGGGCCCTCGAAATGTTCAAAATCGAAAAGCTCTTAACACCAGCCATCAGATATCAAAATTTTACGTTTCTGCAACAAACCACTAAAAAGATAAAAATCATTTACGAAAAACACAATATTGGGCCCCGGGGGTGCCCAGGGCCCCAAAACTATACAGCAAATTTCCTTCATACCCAAAACATGTATACCAAATTTCATCAAAATCGGATGAAAATTGTGGTTTGTATCGCGTAACATACACTCACACATACACATTTCGCGATGTATGTATAATGGAAGTCAACAGCGGAGTTGATTTTAAGTAGGTACACCTACTTAAAATTTGAAAATATTTAGAAAAAATGTTAAATCGCCCTAACTTTGCTCTTTGTTATGTAAGTATGGAAAATCTTTCCCAAAAAGTGTTTTCTGCGTGACATTGAAATAGAAGCACAGGATTAGATGATATGCACTGGCGTTTCACATTTCATGGCTTATCTCGAAAAAAAAACGAGGGGGNGGGGGGCAGCTCCCCCCCCTGCCCCCCCTTCCTACGCCCATGACTGATAATGATATCTGATTAATCATAATGTTGATTACATCAAGACGACTGATTTTGGTTTATTATTTTTCAATAATGAACCTTTGGAATCGTCACAAAAAAAGTCTGCCAATGTGACACATGGGTTTATTATTTTTCTGGCAAAAAATAATAAACATCCCCCCCCCCCAATTAGGGGGGGCAAAAAAATTGAGGGGGGTCTCGTGACGATTCCAAACCTGGTGCGTAATTAGACCCTAAAAAAAAATAGCCAACGATCATACCACGTTGAATACACCAGTTCCCATCAGATCACTGAAGTTAAGCCACGTCGGGCGTGGTCAGTACTTGGATAGGTGCCCTTTTAGGAACACCACGTATCGTTGGCAGGCTGGTAAGCCATTCTCTTTTTAGACAGAATTAATGAAAACCGCATTAAAGCGGTAAAAAGCACCAGCGGTATATTTGATTGAACCCAAAAGTTTCGGAGCTAACTGAGACCCCAAATATGACATACATATAACATTTCAAATCTCTAGCTCGTACCATTCTCCTTTTAGACAGCAATACTGAAAACCGCTAAAAAGCAGCGAAAATCGGGATTCTACTCGTACGTACCTTGAAACGTATATCAAATTTTGAGGGGGGGGGGGTTCTTTTTCGTGACGATTCCAAAGTTTCATTATTGAAAATAATAAACCAAAATACATTGTCTCACGTGATAATGACATCTGTGATTTTTTTTTTAATTTGACTTAACGTCTCTTTAACACCTATTGGTCATTCAAGAAGAGGGTTTTACCCTTCATTCGCTGGAAACTTGCAAACCAGCTACCCACATTGACCTCAACCAGCCTGGGTTAGGCCGGAAAAAAGAGCCAAAGATTCGTAGTGTTCCCAAGCGGTCACCCATCCAAGTACTGACCACGCCCGACGTTGCTTAACTTCAGTGATCTGACGGAAACAGGTGTATTCAACGTGGTATGATCGTTGGCTAGATAATGATATCTGTGATTTTAATTACATCATGACTCCTGCACTTTTTTTTTTAAAAAAAAAATATTTTCTCCTTTTAAATGTAACCCCAATTGCCTGGCTACGCCACTGTGATTGGGATTAAGACACCCAAAATTCATACCTAATCAGAATGAGTAACGGAACAAGGCAGCTTGCAGGTCTCCATTGAGACCGGCCACTACCCATAAGCGCTAATTAACCATTACCATATACCCAGAAAAGCACTTGTTTGTCTAAAAAATCCTTAAGCGCAAAAAATGAGTGGACAGAAAAAAAAAGTTTCAGCATAATTAGACCCTAAATTTGACATAGGTTCATATCCGGCTTTTACCATTCTCATTTAAGACAGAATTAATGAAAACCGCTAAAAAGCGGTTAAAACCGCCAAGGGTAAGTATATTTGATTGCACCGAAAAGTTTTGAAGCTTACTGAGACCCCAAATATGACATACATACCCCATTACAAGTATCTACCTCTTACCATACGATTGCACGAAAAAGTTTCGGAACACAATATTAGACACCAGATGGGACCTACATACCAAATCTCATCCAAATTGGTTAACGCTAAGTAGACTTTCTTTATCGCAGACTTTCAATAATTAGACATGGTGTAGAAATAAGAAGAAATCTGTGGAATCCGTCACGGACCATTGAACGGCTTTCGAATCAGACATAAGATAAAGTCCACTTTTGCCTCTAATTGAAAATAATAAACCAAAAACACGTTTAGAATGTGGGCACGTACACCATGGCTACGCCCATGTTGTTATCCATTACTCGGAACACACACCGACAACACAGGCAAGTGCACCATGGCTACGCCCATGTTGTGATCCATTACTCGGAACACACACCGACAACACAGGCAAGTGCACCATGGCTACGCCCATGTTGTGATGCCCCACTGGGAACACACACCGACATCAATATTTACTTATGTACCTAGCCAGAGTCTATGGCACGTTGAATACACCAGTTCCCGTTCGATCACTAAAGTTAAGCAACGTTCAGAGAGGTTGTTCCATGTGGGTGTCCACGTGGGTTCGCGCCCTCGTAATGTTGGCTATTTTTTCAGCTCAACCCAGGCTGGGTGAGGTCAATGTGGGTAGCTGGTTTGCGAGATTCCAGCGAATGGAGAGTGAAACCCCCGTCTTGAATGACCAGCAGATGTTAAAGAGACGTTAAGCCAAATTAAAAAGAAAATGTACCTGTGCCCCTTTCAGTAGTAAGTATTATTAACCTCTGACCTTTTGTCTGTTCAAGAGAGAGATCATGTGAACTTTTTATTGTTTTTATCTTTCTTGCTAAGTTTTGACCTCATTTTCCTTTGTTCCACTATCTTTATTTTTTCTGAAAAAAGAAAAACATGTTTAGATTTCCTTATTCTTTATATTAGTACACGGGTGAATTCAGTACGATTACTTTCCGTGCCCAGTTCCACCAGGCGCGGACTCAAAACAAATACATGTTTAGATTTCCTTATTATCTTAGTACACCGGTGAATTCAGTACGATTACTTTCCGTGCCCAGTTCCACCAGGCGCGGACTCAAAACAAATACATATTTAGATTTCCTTATTATCTTAGTACACCGGTGAATCCAGTACGATTACTTTCCGTGCCCAGTTCCACCAGGAGTGGATTCTAAACAAATACATGTTAAGATTTCCTTATTATCTTAGTACACCGGTGAATCCAGTACGATTACTTTCCGTGCCCAGTTCCACCAGGCGTGGATTCAAAACAAATACATATTTAGATTTCCTTATTATCTTAGTACACCCGTGAATCCGTTTGATGAATTCTTGTTTAGCCGAAGTGAATCAGTCTTGCTTGCTAGTCAAGTAAGAACATTTGTCTCTTGATCGCAAGTTCGATTTCCGCCCGAGGTGAATTTAATTCTCAGATCGATTGTTTTTTTTCACCCTATTAAAATGTTTTAGCTCCCTCTATCAAATTGTATAATTTCTATTTTGTGACATACTGGGAGGATATGTCAACCATAAATCGAAAATCCCATTTAAAATCCTATGGGACAGCTAGAAACTGCAAACCAAACACACAGATTTAACAAATATTCATCAAATAAATAGTGCCAAAATTCTGAATCATGACAAAGAGTGTGTGATTCCTAAATTAACTAAATTTCATAGTGAAAATTAGCTTCAAAGATTATATCATTATAATATTATAGCCATGATGAGAATAAAAACTTCAGTAGCAAACAACAAATTGTTTAGGGCCGCAGTCTCATACATTTGGCTACTTTCGGTCACCATGATGTCACTCAGCCACTCCACTGTTGCTTTACTACTACTTTTGTCAATATTTTAATTACCTATTAAAGTATACAAGCTATAATTATATAATTATTAGATACTAATTACTTTAAAAAAATATTTTTGCTCACAAAATATTGATTACTTTTTGAAATTCATTAAAAGGTGAGATATAATATAAAATATAATTGGCTAGATAACACGGGACCAGACAGATACTGTTATTTGTTTTCTGAGCAACTAACCTAACTTAAAATATGATTAATTGAAAGTAGAAGGTTAATTTTCACGATTAAATGGTGGAAAATACGAGAAAACTCACTTTTAAATGTTTAATTCACAATTTTATTGCTTGAAAATCGACGAAACTTTGGAGAAAGCGCAAGAGTTTTTAA
>JAAEEI010039812.1:32202-43219 GCA_012654025.1 Pachypsylla venusta
AAAGTTTGGCTTCAATATCATTCCTTAGAAGGCTTAGAACATACATATTTTTATATACTATGATGGAAAATATTGTTCGTGCCAATTATTAAAGGTCTCATTAAAATAAGTATCATAAATTGATTACTATAAACTTTTTGCTAAAACGCGGGTACTTTGTCCCCCCCCCCTTTGGCAATGCTAGGGTTAAAAGACGGGAGAGGAAAAAAAATCAACATAAACATATTGTTTAAAATTAAATACATCACAAAGGTCGTACTGGTTGTAGTAAGACACATTGCTAAATTCTCCAAAAGTACTTTTTAAGAATTCTTTAGAAATGTGTCAGGAAAAAAATAAAATAAAAATAAAATGATAACTTTGAATTGCACACTTAGTTAATTAATTTAAGAAGGCACTAATTTCTAGTATGAGCTTTTATATCAGAAATAGCTACATTATTATCTTATCGCTATCTTATCAACCGAAGTTCGAGTCGCCACTGCTTGGCGTAGGGATGTCGATATTATATCGATATTTTGGTTTCGATATATCGATATTACTCTTTCGATATTTATCGATATGTCGGAAAAAAATATCGGTATCGAATAGCAAGATTTTTGTGATTTTTCCCCCCTTGAAAAATCTTTCAAACCAATAATACATAAATAAACGTGTCTCTTTTGGTTTATTATTTTCAATAATGACCCTTTGGAATCGTCAAGAAAAAAAAATTACCCTCCCCCCCCTCACAATTTGATAGTATACGTTTCAAGGTACGTAGAAACCAAAAATCCAATTTAAAAAAATCCGTTTGTCTGCCGTCCGCCGTGATGGGCACTTTTGCCACTTAGCGTTGACCGATTTGGATAAAATTTGGTATATAGGTCCCATCTGGACTCTAGTTGAGTCCCGAAACTTTTGGGTGCAATCGAATACACCCTTGGCGATTTTTGCCGCTTTTTCAGTATTGCTGTCTAAGAGAAGAATGGTAAGAGCTAGAGATTTGAAATTTTGTATGTACGTCATATTTGGGGGCTCAGTTAGCTACAAAATTTGTGGGTTCAAAAAGTTTATTATTTTAGCAAGCAAAAAAGGTTTATTATTTTTTGCCAGAAAAATATAAACCCATGTATCACATTGGCAGAGTTTTTTAAACTAAGTTATGTGTCTACCCAAGAAGACTCGAAAAATATTAAAGTGTTTTAACTAATATATGCAATTGGACCCTTTCTACAATAAATGCCTATTCAAATGCTTTGAACAGCAATCAATAAGTAAATAGATCCGGGAATAATGTTTCATATTTTGGTTTGGTCTGATTTGAAGTCGTCTTCTTATTTTGCTCTATCGTTTGAAATATTTCATCCAATTTATATTGCAATGTTTGTTCATACGATGTTGTATTATTGCTGACAATATCATTAAACTGACTTGATTTAAATTCACCAACAATCTTCCTTTGTTTTTCTTGTTCCACTTGTTTGTCTCGAACTTTTGTTAAAATATTTTTCATACTTTCAAATGTCAATTCTTGATATTTTTCATTAAAGTTGGGCGTCGATGAACCACTATCGATTTCATTACTTATATCAGAATTACTACTTTTCATAGTAACATTAGCAGTGTCTACCCAACTATGTCGATGATGTAAACTTAAATGTGCACTACTATTTGATACGTCCAACTCTGTATTCTTTAAATATTCACTTAATTCTGTTTGATTAAAATAAATATCTTCAGAATCTGCCAATGGTATCACTGTACTTTTAACATCATAATGAACTCGTAAGTCTGGTAACAAATGATATGTTTTATGTGTTTGTCGACTTGTAATTGTTTTGTTGACAAACTCTTTAATGTTTGTAATGGGCGACACTAAAGGTACAAGCGTAAACAAACATGCAACAATTGTATGAAGATTATACTTTTGTGTATCTGTCAATGTCGTTGATGTCATACACAAGTCTTGCACATTCATAATAGTTCGTATAAAATCCACTACAGTTTCATCACTCACCAATTCAATACATATCAACGTCAAAGTTGTGTATATACTTTCGTAATTTTCTATACAATTATTTTCCAACTCAAGACTCTCATATATACTTAGATATATGTCGTTTCCGTTTTTCTTTATAAAAACGACATCACTTCGAGAGGGCTTGTCAAACATCAGGTCCAGTTGATCAGGAGTGATTGTAGGTTTAACAATTTTATTGATATTTCCATGACGGTCCAGTAATGTATGTAACACTTTGTTAACTAATATTCGAATTTCCGGATCGGGAGATTGAATGATTGTAAGTAAAGGTTCTAGGAATGACAGTGGGAATGTTGAATTAATTTGAAGGGAATTATATTTACTGCTCACCATGAGCAAAGATCTCATGAACATATTTTGCACGAGGATGGCTTGTTTCTCGTGTTTGTTTGGAATGTCTCTGAATCTTCCTGGAAGAGTTTTGGATATTATGAACATCATGATTTCTATTTTTTGATAATCTGGAAGATTGGCGGCAAATTCTCCTGAAAAGAAATATTTTGAAATTAGTACGTTGTAATATTTATTGTATTTCTACTTAAAGCAATGAACACATGGGCGAAAAGTGGTGTGCATCGTTTTTATAGAACGCATTTTAATTTGCATACAAAAAGGTTGATCCTGCAACAGTGTAGGGCGCGGTGTCGCACACTCGCCCCTTGGATGAAATATTTCACATACATTCATATATGAGGTTTATCCATACTTCCATACTGATATATAAATGCGAAAGTAACTCTGTCTGTATGTATGTGTGTATGTTACGCTTTCACGCTTAAACTACTGAACCGATTTCAATGAAATTTGGTATAGAGATAGACTAAACTTTAGGAAAGGACATAGGCTACTTTTTATCACGATAAAAAGGCGTTGAAACTATAAACGGCCATGCCTATAAGGCGCCAAGCGAAACGGGCGTATCCTGCTAGTTATAAAATAAATCATCCAACAAAGCTGGTTGTCTCCTCTAACATATGAAGTATTAGGCGTGCCGCCCATTTTGCAATATTTGGGCATAAATGTGTTAATTTTTGTGAAACGTCAAGGGTTTATGCACAAATATTTGCAAATAGGCGTGTCGTAAGGCTATACTTGTTAGACATTTCTTACTCAGAGCACTTCAAGGTAAAAAAAAATCAAGACAGCAGCTGTGGGGAACACCTATTTTTACAACTATGAGGTTCAAGCAACGTAGGTATATTTTAGTAATTTCATTGCAATCAACTAGGTACTCGGTTGTCCTTACGGGGATGAGTACACCCTGTAAGTGCCAGCAAGACGTCGTGTCTCCGAGCGGACTTCCATCTGACCACCTTTACTCAACTGTCATCTTAATGTCAAATTACCTCCTCAAACGACACACTAAAAAAATGAAAAGAACAAACTTTTTCACACCACAAGTATCTTTACCATAATAGGAAGATAATTAAAATACAGTTAGGTAGCGGATAAGTTAGCAAACAGGTGCCGCTACCTTTAAACAGGCTAGTTTCAAACTGGCCAAAGTAAATCGCAATGGGAAACTATTGCTACAGAGTAGAACTTACCTAAAGCGAATATGAGACCTTCTTGATAAAGCTTCTCGTCGTCATCTTCAAACTCCTTCGAATTTCTCAAAACACTCTCTTTCAGATGTGCCAATATGGAGTTGACAATTTCTAAAACAGTGGGTCCAATACTTTCTGAGGCCGCAATGGATATAATTTTTGACAAAACATAAGCAATTTTAGCACGAATAAGTGATGGACTTTTATGATGTTCCGTCAAATAAGTTAGAATACACTCAATTATCACGTAAGAGTACTGACTTTGTACCGAGTACATCAGTAATCGCAGACAATGAGTGGTAAATATGTTCGGATCCCATAAACAGTGGAGCTCGAAATGTAGGAGAACCGGACGCATGATATTCTTCACGTGGTTAAAACTGGCTCGTCCCATTAATTCTCTTAGACATGTTTCAGCTAAGGCGGGTACATCTTCTTGGTGGTTTATCATTTTGCCGGTTTCTTCATTATCTGGTTCTGATTCATTGGTTTGATACTGGCCCGAGTCCTGCATGTTGAATAGAAGTGAAGGAATGATCTTCTCCATATGGGTGGACTCCCAAATATTCTCAACCAAATCGTCTGATACAGTTTTACGAATAACTCCTTGAATGCCTGAAAATAATTACAATTTAATCAATATCAATAATATTATGCCGTTTCGATATTATTTTTCTTTCAATAGAGAGGAAGATATACACAGGGTTCAGAGGCGTACACAAGGGGAGGGCTGCCCGACTATAGCCCCCCCCCGATTTTTTTTTTTGAGANTGAGGGGCTATGTACATTGATACCACATGTTCTATCAGTAAAATGAGGGGCTATGTACATTGATACCACATGTTCTATCAGTAAAATGAGGGGCTATGTACATTGATACCACATGTTCTATCAGTAAAATGAGGGGCTATGTACATTGATACCACATGTTCTATCAGTAAAATGAGGGGCTATGTACATTGATACCACATGTTCTATCAGTAAAATGAGGGGCTATGTACATTGATACCACATGTTCTATCAGTAAAATGAGGGGCTATGTACATTGATACCACATGTTCTATCAGTAAAATGAGGGGCTATGTACATTGATACCACATGTTCTATCAGTAAAATGAGGGGCTATGTACATTGATACCACATGTTCTATCAGTAAAATGAGGGGCTATGTACATTGATACCACATGTTCTATCAGTAAAATGAGGGGCTATGTACATTGATACCACATGTTCTATCAGTAAAATGAGGGGCTATGTACATTGATACCACATGTTCTATCAGTAAAATGAGGGGCTATGTACATTGATACCACATGTTCTATCAGTAAAATGAGGGGCTATGTACATTGATACCACATGTTCTATCAGTAAAATGAGGGGCTATGTACATTGATACCACATGTTCTATCAGTAAAATGAGGGGCTATGTACATTGATACCACATGTTCTATCAGTAAAATGAGGGGCTATGTACATTGATACCACATGTTCTATCAGTAAAATGAGGGGCTATGTACATTGATACCACATGTTCTATCAGTAAAATGAGGGGCTATGTACATTGATACCACATGTTCTATCAGTAAAATGAGGGGCTATGTACATTGATACCACATGTTCTATCAGTAAAATGAGGGGCTATGTACATTGATACCACATGTTCTATCAGTAAAATGAGGGGCTATGTACATTGATACCACATGTTCTATCAGTAAAATGAGGGGCTATGTACATTGATACCACATGTTCTATCAGTAAAATGAGGGGCTATGTACATTGATACCACATGTTCTATCAGTAAAATGAGGGGCTATGTACATTGATACCACATGTTCTATCAGTAAAATGAGGGGCTATGTACATTGATACCACATGTTCTATCAGTAAAATGAGGGGCTATGTACATTGATACCACATGTTCTATCAGTAAAATGAGGGGCTATGTACATTGATACCACATGTTCTATCAGTAAAATGAGGGGCTATGTACATTGATACCACATGTTCTATCAGTAAAATGAGGGGCTATGTACATTGATACCACATGTTCTATCAGTAAAATGAGGGGCTATGTACATTGATACCACATGTTCTATCAGTAAAATGAGGGGCTATGTACATTGATACCACATGTTCTATCAGTAAAATGAGGGGCTATGTACATTGATACCACATGTTCTATCAGTAAAATGAGGGGCTATGTACATTGATACCACATGTTCTATCAGTAAAATGAGGGGCTATGTACATTGATACCACATGTTCTATCAGTAAAATGAGGGGCTATGTACATTGATACCACATGTTCTATCAGTAAAATGAGGGGCTATGTACATTGATACCACATGTTCTATCAGTAAAATGAGGGGCTATGTACATTGATACCACATGTTCTATCAGTAAAATGAGGGGCTATGTACATTGATACCACATGTTCTATCAGTAAAATGAGGGGCTATGTACATTGATACCACATGTTCTATCAGTAAAATGAGGGGCTATGTACATTGATACCACATGTTCTATCAGTAAAATGAGGGGCTATGTACATTGATACCACATGTTCTATCAGTAAAATGAGGGGCTATGTACATTGATACCACATGTTCTATCGGTAAAATGAGGGGCTATGCATATTCTCCTTTAATTTTCCGTCTGTATAAAACACATTACTTATTGGCCTGCTAAACTAACCACAATGAAGTCTCCCATTAGATTGCTAATAACACTTTTAGAGACAAATGTGTCAATCCGACGCAGTGGAAAGTAGTAATCCTCAATTACTAGTTTCACTATATAGAAGTACTACTTAAGCCAACGATCATACCACGTTGAATACACCAGTTCCCGTCAGATCACTGAAGTTAAGCAACGTCGGACGTGGTCAGTACTTGGATGGGTGACCGTTTGGGAACACCACGTATCATTGGTCCTTTTTTCCGTCCCAACCCAGGCTGGGTGAGGTCAATGTGGGTAGCTGGTTTGCAAGTTTCCAGCGAATGGAGGGTAAAACCTCCGTCTTGAATGGCCAATAAATGTTAAAGAGACGTTAAGCCAATTTTTTTTTTAAAAAAAGGAAAGTACTACCTAGTTTCAGTATAAATAGGAATTATAAAAACTAATTTCCCCAAAAAATAAAATACTTACATATATTGAAATTTGGTATCTGAGTACCCTCTTCTTCCCGTGGTTATCTGTGGCTTTTATCAACAAAACAACATTTTTGTTAAATTGGTGGGTACTTGACACTCTGAGTGGGTAATTTAATGGAGGCATTCCAAATAATAATAGAAGTCGTTCGGACGATGTCCAGAACTACGGCACCGGCACGACCTGGAATACTAACCATCACAAATCCAACCAGGAGCCATCGATAAGTATGTCGCTGCTTTAATAACAACGAAAGAGAGAGAGATATGCGGAAGGCGGCTTTTCCTGCTCACCAGCAGGAGGGCGTAATTTCCATGTAATTTCAAAACTAAATGAGTTTTCCCATCAAAATCAAATAACCAGCACTCACCTCGAATTCCCGCAAGTCTTAACTTATTTCTTTTTATTGTATCTTTATGATTGCTATGACACATGGAAGAAAATTTCGATACAAAAAAATCATATCTTCTATGATAAGATGGCGTGTCTTCTTCTATATTAGCAAATCGAACAAATGAATTGGTTGCCAAAATTTGTAAATCAGGTTCAGACGATTCCAATAACTTTTGAACAATTTTAAGAAAACTTTCAACAAATAGATTTAATGTTTGAGAATGACACGCTGCCAAAAGTTGATCCATCGCTTCCATTGCTATTAAAATATAACCAGTTCGTTTTCGAGATATATCTCGACTTGCTTTTTGATATAAATATTCACCAATTCGATCAAGTTTCTCAGGTGATGATAAGGCATAAAATGTTAACTTTTCCATATTCGTTTTGACAAGACCATCTTCAGGCGACGGAGGAAATATATCGTCAACTAATCGTTTATAACGAGGTCGAAAACGATAAAAACAACTTAGACACATTGTTGCAATTGTAGGGTTACTTAAATACACTCAATCCGAGAGTTTTTTTTAAAAAAATATTTAAAATTTATAAAAGATACATTATGTTACGCACTCGTGTGAATTAAATTCCGTCACGCAAATATTACGAAGAAATAAAATTGGTGTAAATAATTGTTTGACTTTATTACCAACTACAATATATTTAATGAAAATATTAAACACAAGTTTTATGTAAAATTACGTTAGTTGAGAAAAAACAACAACACATTTTTGCTTTTTGAAAAATAGATTGCCTCCACAATTATAACTATAAAAGTACTAGAAAAATATATGGTATTATATATCACAGAGGAAAGATGTAACAATCACAGTCAATATTGTTTTTAGTATGAAAAATATATAATCAAGACTTCTGCTGATAACAAATAATAGGAATTTAGTGAAAAGTACAAAATTAGAATTCTGTTATTTTAATTATTGTCAATAAATAATTTTGTAAAACGCATTTTATTTTATATGCTAGGCAAAGGTTTACATGAGTTTCATTTTATAAAACAATAAAATTTAACATTTCTCATTGATGATATTAAAAATATTATGGGAATTTAGTGATAAGTACAAAATTGATTCTATTCTGTTATTTTAATTATTGTCAATAAATAATTTTGTAAAACGCATTTGAATTTATTTTATATTGCTAGGCAAAGGTTTACATAAGTTTCATTTTATAAAACAATAAAATTTAACATTTCTCATTAATGTCTATTGATGATATTAAAAATATTATGTACGAGGGTTAAAACAATTGATTATTAATATTAATTTATTGCGTTTCTCATATAAATTATGTATTATGTCTAAATAGCAAAAGCGTACAACTATAAAATAATTTTCATAATTCAAAATTTCAATATTACTAGTAGATACTATAGGAATGACGAAATATTGGTTTTTGGGTACCTCACTAAGTTTTTTTTTTAGAATCTATTTAACNACAAAACATTTACAAAAATACAAGTTACGAATATTTTTTTTTTAATGCACCTTTTACTTATTTTTAAATAGGTCGCTAAATATGTTTTTTTTTTAAAAAAAAAATAATTGACTTAAAAAAATACAAAAATAATTGTTTGTTTATTTAACTAAAATTGCAGTTTTTAGTTACTGTACGGTGATAGTTGGACATACTTTGTACATACTAACATAATTATTATAAAGTACAGATATTTTGTGTTTGAAAATAGGCCCTTCTTTCAAATTGAATTTGGTGAACTGTTGACCTACCTATAAAAAAAGATCATTATATAAATCAATTTTATTCAATGTAGATTTTCATGTTTTCGACAATATTCTCACAGTTTCCAGGTTTCCACACAAACAATTCAGGCCCAAAATGATCACTGCACAATGATTTAGATTTTCGGTTGCTTATTCAAATGAATGGTTTACATAATTCACTAAAATTTCCCAGATAAGGAAGTAAAATATTTACCCATATACGGCCCAAATTATTTCGGCGAAAATTTAGACTATTTTTTATGGGTGAAAAGGTGTCATTTTGGTGTGACCCTCTTTCATATCATCGGCAAATTTTAGGTCTCATAGGGCTATCTTAATCTGGGGGTCTTGTAGGGCACCAAACCTGAAATTCCGTTCAATTCTCTGAAAGCGGAAATATCACTCCAGTGTTGATGAAATTTAATACAGACACTCTGTGTAACATATCACCGACAAATATTGCGTTGCAGGGGACTATCTCCATCTCGGAGACCTTCAAGGTTCCAAACCCGGGTCACTTCTCAAAAAGGGACAATATAACTCTAATTTTGATGAACTTTAAAACAGACACTCCTTGTATCATATCATGGACAAATTTTAGGTCTCATGGGGCTACCTTAATCTGTTCGGCGACAACAACCGACTCCTATTTTATTTCTTTACACACAGAGCTACGACTACAGCCAAAGGCTGCCAAATCTAATTCAAATATTTCTTTGCACTAAAGAGCTGCGACAACAGCCAAACGCTGCCTATTCTAATTCAAATATTTCTTTCCACAAAGAGCTGTGACATCTGCCAAATTTAATTAAATTGATATTTTACTAATGAGCAGCGACAACAGACAAAGGCTGCCAAATCTAATTCAATTTATATTTTACTAAAGAGCAGCGACAGGCCGAAAGCGACCCAATTACGGTTTTCCGTATTATTTAATTGACTGAACAAATTTTCTTCAAGTTTCTCGAATGTCTTGTCCGATTTTCATGAAATTTGTTATAACCTATATTTATTACGTTCATATAATTTACTTACTTGAGTTTTTCAGCCTTATTAGACCACCCGGGCCATCGTGGTGGCCATTTCAACTTAGTGTAGTCTACAGTTCAGAGAACTATAAATTGAACCTATTTTAAAGTTTCATTTGGTAAAGGTGCTATTTAGTCTTCCATATAAAGATTAGAACTTATCTCTCTAAACTAAAACAAGATACCTCAAAGATATAATCGAGGGATGGCCGTCTACGAAAACTGTATATAATCATAATGTACTTCATAAATAGTTGTTTTTCCCAGAAAATAGTAAGATTTTATTAATATTTCCGGGTACTAACCTAATAACACGCCATTTGGAAGTCTTTACTAGATTATTTTCCTCATAAAAGATAGTTTATGATTTTATTTGAGAAAGAATATGTTTGAAACATTCTCTTAATATGAGATAATGTGAGCATTCCACGATTTATCGAAGGTTGATGATGAAGGAGAAGATGATTGAGCAGATTCAGATTTTATGTGTGATTCTGTGTTTTCTAAGTCCAATGTAAAGAATATAAACAGTAAATTATTCTGAAAATGAATCACAGAGAGTTTAGAGGTGAATTTCTTTTATAAAATACTGACACAACACACAACTACCTTATCAGTTTATCATCATTCCACACAATCTGATTTTCTGAATACTGATTTTTTTATTTTTTGAATATTTGGCGCTCATATTAGTCTGAGCTATGAACAACTAGCAAATCAAATATTATTCAAGTCTAACACCTGCATTCTATTCAATTGACGTTATGGTCTTATAAACGATAAAGCAAAATATAATCAGCCATGCCACACTTAATAGAACGCATACGTTCAAACGGTTAAGCCCTTTAAAAGGTCAATCTTCAATAAAAAATATATTATGAACACCAATATCAATAAGTTTTTCGCTTAAAATAAAAAAATATTTCAAAACGCTAGAGAATTTTGTTTCGGATACGTAAATCTCGCGCCGGCTAGCATGAGGACAGTGTTGCCAGATAGCCCTAGATTTGAAAAAAAACCTAAATTTTTTTCAAGCCCTAATTAATTTGATGTAGGGTAGGGCTTTGGGATATCGGAACGATTATATCGACTATCCGATATATCGGATATATGGGAAAAAATTGTAATTCTGTAATT
>JAAEEI010039813.1:558-13962 GCA_012654025.1 Pachypsylla venusta
ACAAGAGCTATTCCGGTCCCCCCCCCCCCCCTCCCAGTAAAATAATCTAAATCTGATTCTAGAATCGTCATATTTAGAATCGTCTTACGCTCATTTTTTGTGATTTTAAAAGGTCAACGGTTGTTTTTAGACAAGAGCTATTCCGGTCTTTTTTGTGATCAAAACAAGTTTTAGAAAACATGGCATACCTTAAAACATCAAAAAAATATGCAGCAAAAAGTTTTAGGCATATTCATTTCATGACCCCCGCCCCCATAACTCCGCCCCTGATCGGGGAAAAAGTGCCAAATACTCACCAAAGAAGCATGATAACAATCGGAGACGTCATGCAAAAAATGAAGTCAATCGCAAAGTTTAATAATTATTTTTCGATTTTTAAGTGCCAACTATGAGTTGCCCTAATTCCCTTGGGGTTCATTTCCATATAGGGGTTTATTAAGCAAAGTGGCATTTATTTGAGCTCTACTATACATGGTTTCTTTTCTTTTTTTTTTTTTTTTTTTTTTTTTTTTTTTTTTTTTTNCTTATTGAAACACCCTGTATACAGTAAAATTTGATTATTATATTATGCAGGCAGTTGAGAAACTAGGCCACGCCGTTGAGTGTCTTCTTGGTCATATAAAAACTAAAATCGGCGAATTAAAAGTACCTATACTTTATTTAATTTTTTTTTACAAGCAAGATTGAAATACAAGTGATAAACGGTAAAATACTTCCAATTATCTTTCCTTCACTGAAAGAAAGATAATTGGAAGCCTCCTTATTTTTTAAAATAATACTCTTATTATTATTTGTTTATTGTGTTCAACAACCGTTGTGGTTGTTGACAACGGACGCGTTGATATTTTTGTAAACCCGGATACCCCCGTCCAAAAGGGATTGTCCAAACAGTGGGAGCAGGGCCGCTCAGAGGGGGGACAAAATGTGCCGGGCCCGGGCTCCTCAAGGGGCCCTGGCACAGCGGATTTTTTTTTCACTGATAATAAAAAAATAAATTAAAACAAATACAACAAAAAGTCAGATTTATTGTCTATTAGCCAGCGTCTACGGCACGTGGAATACACATGTTAAATACACCAGTTAATAATAGTTGGATAGTTGGCAGTTGTGTTTTATGTTTATGAATTAGGCAACACATGTCCAACACCAGTTGTCCATAGAAGGTCAGAATACGTTTTTCTTTGAATAATTCCCAGCATGACACAAAGAGCCCTTTTTTGAAGAATAAAGACCTCTTTCGAAAGTGATGATAGACCCTAGAAAGCTATACCATTAGCTCATGAAATATCCGATGGCACATAAATTAGCTCAGAAACTCAGTTGAACAAAGATCGTACATATAGTCCGCGGTTCGAGCCTACTATATGAATTATTCTACAGAAATATGATTAATTCATTGTGTCAACAATTCTAACGTGCAATCACATACAGTGCTTAGTAGGCAGGGTGTCCCAAAAGTCCGAGACCACCTGAATATCTTTTGAAAAGCTCTATGTTGAGTTTTGAAATTTTGGAAGGTATTATATCCCAAATTCAACCATCTGATGGTGTGACCAATTTATCAGGGGCGGGTCCCATGTGGCCCCCAGGGAGTCCAACTTTTGTTTTTTAAATATGAACCCCCATCTTGTGATATATTTTCAGAAAGACAATAGAATTAGAAGTACTTTGCAAAAAAATCTACACGTCTAGCGTGTTTGGTTTCAAAATGGCGGCCATTTGAAATTTTCAAGATATGACTTCCAAGAGTGTCTAAAACTAGGCGAATTATTTTTAAAAATAAGTGAAGTGTCTAAAACTAGGAGACATATGTCTAAAAAAAACAGGATCCTTGACATTGGTGTCCTATGCAATCATTATTATTATTAATATTTAACTCTTTATTGAATCAACTTTTATTTTAAGAATTGAAAAGAAAGAGAAAGAAAAAAAATGGGGAATTAAAGTAAAGAGAGAGAGAGAAAAAAAAAAAGTTAATTCAAATTTAATTAATTAAAAAAATCATTCAATATCCCATTGCAAATAATACGCTTTGAAGTAGCCAATAGGATCATTGCATAATCAACACACGAAGAGACCACACATACCTGTCTCTTTCTATTAAATGAATATGATTCCATTTCAATCGTACTGTAATTCATTCAGATTGTGATTCATGAGTCAATGACTCAGAAAAGTGATTTAGCTCATTTGAGTTAATCAATCACTCACGACACATCTCTAGACGTTAGAGTTCGATGGACACTTTTATAATCATTGTATGTCTCTCAATCTTGTGCAGGCAATCGTTCGCCCAAGTAACTAAGCGGTTTCTCTCTCTTTTTTTTTTCAAAAAAAGTTTTACCAGACGTGCGCACCACAAAGCTGTTTTCTAAAAGGTTACTGGGTTTGACAGCCTGTGTTTACAAAACAAAAAGAACTTGGGATGGGCTATTCATCCACGAGTCAACTCATGAGTCGGCTCACGAGTCGAATCATCTTTTTGAGCTGAATCGACCCTTCAAAGAATCGACTTACGAGTCGTTTTTTTTTCTGTTGACTGATAAAGATAATAAAGAGAGAAATATTTTTCCGGGTGTTTGTTGTTTACTGAAGAAAAATGTTCTTTTATTCTAATGACGATTGCTTGTGATGTCTTTTTAATGTATTTGCCGGAGTTGGGGACCTTTATTTGGTAGATGCCCCTTTTGTCAATTGGTTTTATTATGTCTTTCTGATCAAATAAGGCGTTCTTGAAAATTGTCACCCGATGCGAGTCAAAAACGAGTGAGTCTCACATTTGTGAGTCGAGTCGAGTCATGTCGACTCATGTGAGTCGAAAATATTTACTTGTTTAGTAATACCTATTATTTCTAGCTTCATGTTTCCTCTTAAGATTTGTCTCATTTTCCTTGCCTATTAATTTTTAATTATCTTCAAACACTTCTCCTTTCTCTCCTTCCTCTCTCTCCCTCTCTCCCCATCTTTCTGATCAAATAAGGCGTTTTTGAAAATTGTCACTCGATGCGAGTCGAGATCGAGAGTAGACTTATATTTGTGAGTCGAGTCTTGTCGACTCACCTAAGTGAGTCGAAAATCTCATCTCTAAAAAGAACAAACTGAAAATCATCTCTATAATGTTGCATTAGCCCTCTTTTGAAATGCGAAAACGGAATTGTGTGTGTGTGTGGGTTTCTATAACATGATACAGTTATGAAAGGAAGGGGTTGTGGACGCCCGAGGCAATGTTGATCTCCATCAAATCCCAACCTTATTCAAAGTATTTACATCCTATTATACTTTCTGGAGGGTTTCCACATTGGGGGGAAGGTAAAATAATGAAGATATCTGTTTATACAAATATCAAACCTCCCTTTTAGTAAAAGTTTTGAAACTTTTGAAATCCATCAAGATTTTGATTTACAATAAATACATTGTAGGCACCTACCTAGATAACTTTAGAATGTAGGTATTTGTAAACGTTAGTGAACTCTACTTTTGAGACCGGTATACATCCTGAAATGCACTTCATGTATATATGTTTGTGTATATAGAGGAAGTGTACGAAAAGTGGACCCCCATTTTGAATTCTCCTAATAAATCTTGGAAAGAAAACACAAATACTTTATTTTTCATGAAAAAGTAAAGAATAATAATGTTTTTAATGATTTAGTATAAACAAATATGCAATAAGAGGAATGCAAATGAATATATTTATGTTTTTGTTAAATTTCTCAAAATTAAGGTTTTAAAAAAAGTTCTCTAAAAGTGGACCCCCATTTGACTCCTAATCTGGACCCCTAAGTTTCCTAAATTGGACCCCCCATGTTCTTCAATTGAGTGGTGAAATATTTGAGCAATAAGAAAGTGGGACCTTATTTCAAATGTATTCTTGATTACACTTCATTAAATATATAAAAAAAAAGCATTCAGGGGTCCACATTTGGAACATTCAGGGGTCCACATTTGGAACATTCAGGGGTCCACATTTGGAACATTCAGGGGTACACATTCGGAACATTCACATTAGGAATTCAGGAGTCCACATTAGGAATTTTGGTGGACGAAACAATTTTTTTCACTGACATTTTAATTTAAAAGCTTAAAGAAAATAATATCAGAAATTGAAGTAAAACAATGTACTTTAACACATATATATTCTACTTATTAACACTTACCAGGGAAAATCGGAATATACTATCCTTGAAAACTTTTCAAAAAAATTCTCAAAATCAAAATAATCAAAATACAAATTTAAAATCAATACTATTACAACTGAAACTGTGACCGAGTCAGAGATGAGATTTCCAACAATAAACAAATCATTTCCCCTCCCGCTATTTCTCTCAAGTTACGTTATGTGAGAAATAGGCTAGGGGTCCACTTTAGGGGGAGGGGTCCACTTTTGGACACTTACTCTATGTGTATGTATGTTTGTCACGCGATGCAAGCCACAATTTTCATCCGATTTTGACGAAATTTAGTATACATATTTAGGACATAAAGGAAATTTGCTATATAGGTTTTTGGGCTCCGGACCCCCTCCGGGAAGCCCACAGGGGCCCAATGTTGTGTTTTTTAATAATGCCTTTTATCTTTTTAGAGGTTTAATGTACAAATGTAAAATTTTGATATGTTATGGCTGATGTTAGGGGCTTTTCGATTTATGAAAACTTTGGAAGCCCTGCCTCCCTCCCCACCGGGGGGTCCCAATATGGTGTTTTTTGAAAGCAGACCATCTGAGTATACCTCACTCTTAAAAAATGACAATGGAAGTAAATGACATAAATTTGGTGTGTTGATGGTAGACGTCGACCAAACCATCTTGAGGCAATGAACGCGCTGCCAATATTATATATGACTCGCTTGAAAAAAAAACCAACAAAACAATACACCGAGCAGATAAAGTGCCGGGTGGCGACAGTTACAAAAGTTCCTCCATGAGGATTCTATTGATTTTCAATCTACTGCCTCAAATTTCAAATCTAAATGGAGCACACACACTCAATTTTTCAATAACTCAATACAAAGAATGGGAAATTGTTTTCGCTTTATTTTCACTGCGATGTGTATGTACCCACACTCTTCCATCACTTTGGCAATTTCAATTTTCTCGTTCCGGTTTGGTTTTCAGGGCATTTTATAATATGTCTCCCCATTATTCTATTCTCCCAAAGGGGTCACGTGTCCCCTTGTATAGTTTACACAGGATGCATTATGAAGAAGTGCTGTGTTTGCATATCCATTTTTAAGGTTACAAGCTCATTGCTAATTGTAAATTTGAAAACTTTCTGGTCTACGATTAATGAAAGTGACACCTGACAGGAAATCCTGGACAAGAAACGAGGGATTTTCGAACACGCGGGATTTTTCCCATTTGCGGCTTGTAATTTGCAATATCTCTCCGTCTCTCCGGCCGCCTCTTTTGTTTTGTTTTTAATTTTTTATGTTTACTTGTTAGCTTTATTGACATATTTTCACACCTCCAAACAGGTTAGGAAACGTTTTTACGGCCATGCCTTGATGAGCAATATTGCTTGAGCACGACACTTTTTGAAAGTGATTAAAAAGGGGAGAAATATTAAGCATGCGAAAAGGGATTTTTCCTGTCCAGGAATCTCTGTCATATGCCGCACTCACGATTAATATCTAAAAGACGTCTCCGTGGCAAAGTCTTGTATTGCACCAAGGATGTCCCGGGTTCGATTCCTGAAATTGAGCAGCTATGTTAATAGCGAGTAGTATTTTAGCACTTTCATCATAAGGAAAGTGCTAAAATGTAGCTGAAGGCTTAGTGATATTGGATTGATTGTTGAGAATATCTTGTAATGCTATGCTGTCCACAAAAATTGTGACATAATAAAGCCGGCCACGCCATAAGCACATTAGACACCCACGCAAGTCTTTTTTTTTTTTTTTTTTTTTTTTNTTTTTTTTTTTTTTTTTTTTCTTCTTCTTTTTTATGTACACCTACATTCAGATAAGTACAATACACGAAAATATAAAGGGGTAGTTTGGAAAGTATATATTGTAATTTTTCAATATCGCCATCAAGGGAATATTCACCCTCGGGTGGGAAAGGGAAAAAATGGATCTGATCGGGGGCTAAATTTCGTTTTTTGTTTTTTTTTTTTTTTTTTGTTTTTTGACATGAACGTATTTCTGTTCTGAATGTTTTATGAGTCTCCCCTGAAATCATAATTTTCTTTTGTGCAGCGCGTGGGGCTTTTTTTTTAAAAAAACTTCTAATTGCATTATGTTCGATTAGAAATATATATTTACTAGCTGTTTTCCCGTGCTTCGCTACGGTTACAAAATTCAACAACAATTTCGAGATCGCGAAATTAAATCTTCTCAATTTTAGATTTTCGGTGGAACTGGCCCCAGAGTGAGCACAGCTCCTGTTTTGAAAATTCAATATTTTATGCAAGGATATGACTTTTTGTACTTCGGAACGCCTTTGTATCAAATTTCAGCTTTCTACGACCCCAGGAAAATTATCAGAACTAAAATTTGTCAAGCCGTTTTCGAGTTACGGCCAAAATTCTTCTGCAAAATCGGAAAGCCTCGGTCCGAAATCTTAAAATTTGTCGCGACAACATGTCAACTCAAAGCGATATGTGTTAGAAAGGTCTTCCAGCCTTTAAGAAACTCTGCTGCAAACTGAAGGATTATAATTTCAGGAAAAGGAACAGCTAGAGCAGAGGTTCTCGAACTGGGGGGCGCGCCCCCTGAGGGGACGTGAAGGCAAGCCAAGGGGGGGGGGTCGCGAGACCAGTTGAATTATTATCATTTAGTTAAAATATAAATGTACACTTTTTTTTTTACAAAGGTAAATTTTATTGAACATGATGTTTAGAAAATTTGAATGAGATAGCAATACATTAGCGTTTTGAATGGGATAGCATTCAGCAACACATTAGCGTTTTGAATGAGATAGCATTTAGCAACACATTAGCGGTTTGAATAAGATAGCATTCAGGAACACATTAGCGTTTTGAATGGGATAGCATTCAGCAACACCCATTTATAATTTATAATGTAAAGGTTAGGGGGGCGTGGGAGGTTTTCATTTCAGAAAGGGGGGCGCGGTAACAAAAAGTTTGGGAACCCCTGAGCTAGAGAGTAGACATCACAAAACAAAAGATTGTGACATGGTAGAATTAAGGAAAGCAACGCCGACTCCAAATAGAATTGAGAAAGGGTGAATTTAAAGAAGAAGCACACCATAATATGATGTACCTATAAAAACATTAATGAGAAGTCAAGAGTGGCCCTTAATGTTATAGCGTAACAGGTTGGTGAGCTAGCTCCCGAGTACATACACACACTCCAAACACAATTGCCCTTTTCACATTAAATATGTAGGCTGTAATTTACTCATAACGAAGCACCTCCATCCATTAGCTTTTTTCAAACAAACAAAAAATGCTGCTTTTTGTAAAGGTCTGCCCGTAATACCTACCCCTTCTAAAATATTCATAAGTTTTATGTTTTATGCATAAATGAGTTCTAATGAGAAATTTGATAGCGAGATCAACTTTTCATGTTTCGATCTGTGATAGGGTGTGTAGAAAATTGTGCGAGACACACAGATTGTTTCAAAATAGATGAAAAGTTCGATAACATCAGAGGCATAGGCGTAGCTACGGAGGGAGGGGGGGCACGTGCCCCCCCCAATAATTTTGGACCTTACACTAGATATTTCAAGTTTTTATTTTATTATCAATTACGTATGTCGTGTAAAATATTATATTAGATATAAGATATCTAATATAATATTTTGCAAAGATGATACTGTAGCCCGCTGTTATTATTAATATTTTTAAATGTGCCCCCTCAATAATTTTGCTTCAGGTACGCCTATGATCATAGGTCAAAATTCGGTCACTCCCGGAGCAAATCAGCATTGACACTCATTATATTTAGCTGATTTGGACCCTATGTGGCCACCAGGATTCAAATGTTTTTTTTTTTTTTAATTTGGCTTAATTTTTACCCTCCATTCGCTGGAAACTTGCAAACCAGCTACCCACCCAGCCTGGGTTGGGCCGGAAAAAAGAGCCAACGATACGTGGTGGTGCCCCCAAGCGGTCACCCATCCAAGTACTGACCACGCCCGACGTTGCTTAACTTCAGTGATCTCACGGGAACTGGTGTATTCAACGTGGTATGATCGTTGACTTGATTCAAATGGTGGTCATTTTAAATGACTTTTTACAAAACGGCTATTTTACGACAATACTTACTGATAAAATATAGTTTCTAGAACCGCTTTTTAGAATTTAAAGCAAATGATTCAAGTTTTACAATTTTTATGGAACTAAATAGAATCCAATGAAGATTTGCTTCTTAGGAGACGGAAAATTGAGAAAAATGAATATTGAAAACGTGCAGGATTGGGCCAGGATGACAATACAAATTATGAAGAGAGCAGGGGAGGATCGGGTAAAGTGGAATGGGGACGAAAATAGAACAAGTATAGAGCAACCTTTTGAAGAGTAAGTAGCTCTTGAATGAATGAATATAATATTTAGACAATATATTTTTTTCTCTAATTGTAGAACCTCCATCCACCCCTTGGTAGGCGATAGAAAAATAATTTAAATTTATAAAAATTTAAGTTCAGTTGAAAAAATAAATATGTTTATTGCGAGGTCATCATTTTTTATTTTGTCGAATTTTTAACCAAATAAATTTGAAACCATGTGAAGCTTATTCAAATTAAATAGGCAGGAACATGAAATATAATTGTATTCTAAACTTACCTGTGACGAGTGAATATAATATGTTATAGCTAGTATGCATATTGATTTGAGCGGTACCTATAATTAATATGTGCTGCGAACTGTTTCATAACAGAATAGTGGGAGAACACGTACCTGTAAAAATAAAAACAAAAATATGTCAATTTTTTGGTCCTTCAAGAGACGTATATCAATATTTTTATTGATATTAACATCTATTGGTCATCCAAGACGCTTCATAAATATGTATGAAATTAGTTAAATTGATTTAATCAATATAGCATGAGTAATAGCACTATATGACTCAGAAAATGGATCATTGAACAAACTGACAAAAATAGAATTGAGGCGTTTGGTGTTGCAGAAGGACGAAAAAGATAAAATACTGGAACTGGTAGATGAGAGGAAACAGATATGGGCAATGTTAGAAGAAAGGGGACAAAAATGGATCAGTCACCTCAGAAGACATAATGAATTTAGTGACAGTCCTATGCCAGTGTAAATACAGAAGGTTTGGTGTTAGAAAGAGCATTCAGCCTCTAAAAAACTCTGCTTCAAACCAAAGATGGAAAGTCATCAGTAAAGATCAGTTACTACACATTGATGGTGTGAGAAACAAGGGAAGGCCATGGAAAGGATTGAGCGGGAGAGAGAGAGAGTATTAGGCACTGAAAAGAAAGTTCTGGCATGGTAGAATTAAGGAAAACAAAGGTGACCTCAAATAGAATTGGGAAAGGGTGAAGTTAAAGAAGAATGTTAGAGCTAATACCACAGGAAGCTACAAAAAAATCAAATATTTTTCGAACGCGAACTTGCGAAAACCTCTGTTCTATTGAGAATGTTATGGATCCTAACCTGACGTTTGAATCAGTAATGTATGCTGATTGCTAGTGAAGCTGCCCGAACGTGAACCTTGCGAAAACCTCTGTTCTATTGAGAATGTTATGGATAGTAACCTAACGTTTGAATCAGTAATGTATGCTGATTGCTAGTGAAGTGTTATGGATCCTAACCTAACGTTTGAATCAGTAATGTATGCTGATTTGCTAGTAATGCTGCCCTCAGTAAATCATTCCTCTAAATAATGTATTCCAGCATTACGAGCACGAACTCTGCTAATTTTCTCATCAATAATGCAAGCACTCAATCTAAATTACTTAAATAATAAATGTTACGCCATTAAGATCTTGTATAGATAAAATTATTGTACTTTCATATGCTTTCCAATCTAAATTACTTAAATAATAAATGTTACGCCATTAAGATCTTGTATATCAGATATTGTAGATAATTATTATACCTACTTTCATATGCTTTCAACTTTCACAAGCCATTTTCTAATCCCCCTCTATCATTTTATCCTGTGAGAAAAAGTCGGACTATTAACCTTTCAGAATAACAAATAACTGTTGGACACGTGTAACCTCTGGTTCCTTGTGAATTTCAAAGGCCAACTCTTTTGAAAATGTTATTTTTGTATTCATCCAGAGGGAAGAATAAAATTACCCCCCTCAAAATTTGATATTATACGTTTCAAGGTACGTAGAACCCAAAAATAAAAAAAAAATCCTTTTGTCCGGCGTCCACCGTGATGGTCACTTTTGCACACTTAGCGTTGACCTATTTGGATGAAATTTGGTATATAGGTCCCATCTGGGCTCTGATTGTGCCCCGAAACTTTTGAATGCAATTGAATACACCCTTGGCAATTTTTACCGCTTTTTAGCGGTTTTCAGTATTGCTGTCTAGAAGGGGAATAGTAAGAGCTAGGGATTTGAAATTTTGTATGTATGTCATATTTGGGGTCTCAGTTAGCTCCGACCAAATATTCCTCTAGCGGTTTTCACCGCTTTAAAGCGGTTTTCATTAATCCTGAATACAAAGAGAATAGTAAGAGCCAGAGACTTGAAATTTAGTATAGGTATGTCAAATTTAGGGTCTAATTACGAACGGTCACGAAACCCCTTCCCCTCAATTTTTTTTTAGTTTTTTTTTGCCAGAATAATATAAACCCATGTGTCACATTGGCAGAGTATTTTAAGAGGAATGAGCCGGGAACAAACAATGTCCCTATTTATATTCGAGTATTTAACGTGGTAAGGTACTGAGAGAACGGCAATTTAGATTTAAATTTATTTGTACCACGCAACTTAATTTCGGGAACTTTTGTGCTAAATTACTGCAAATGTCTCAAATTTTGAATTTTTTGAGACCAAGACAGGTAATATGATATACGACTATAATATGAGACAAATAATTCTATTGTATCCGAGAAGAAACTACCCATACCAATAGAAGATCACAAAAGAACTAATATTAGAGGCTTTTAAAAATAAATGTTCATTATTGAAAATACCTATACATATAGCTACCACATTCCTAATTTACCGATTATTGCGAATTATGGGAAACCATCAAATTATTGGAAACCATCAAATTATGAATCATCAAATTATGAGTCATCAAATTATGGGAAACCATCAAATTATGAATCATCAAATTATGGGAAACCATCAAATTATTGAAAACCATCAAATTGTGAATCATCAAATTATGAGTCATCAAATTATGGGAAACCATCAAATTATTGGAAACCATCAAATTATGAATCATCAAATTATGGGAAACCATCAAATTATGAATCATCAAATTATGGGAAACCATCAAATTATGAATCATCAAATTATGGGAAAGCATCAAATTATGATTCATCAAATTATGGGAAACCATCAAATTATGAATCACCAAATTATGGGAAACCATCAAATTATGAATCATCTGATTATGGGAAACCATCAAATTATGAATTATCAAATTATGGGAAACCATCAAATTATGAAGCATCAAATTATGGGAAACCATCAAATTATTAATCATAAAATTATGGGAAACCATCAAATTATGAAGCATCACATTATGAATCATTAAATTATGGGAAACCATCAAATTATGAATCATCAAATTATGGGAAACGAAACAAATGGAAACAAAAATATTGACCCCGACGTGATTTGAACACGCAACCTTCTGATCTGGAGTCAGACGCGCTACCGTTGCGCCACGGAGTCTTGATAGAAGGGCATAAGAAAACTGTTGTATTCAATCTAGGTGCCATTGACTCTCTTTAACAGACATTGGTCATTCGAAACAGGGGTTTTACCTCATTAAACACGTTGCTTATCCTAAGTGATCCAAGTGGAACTGTTGAATTCAACGTGCCATTGACTCTGGCTATTTTTTTTTTTTTTTAATGACTAAACGTCTCTTTAACATCTATTGGTCATTCAAGACGGAGGTTTTACTCTCCATCCGCTGGAAACTTGCAAACCAGCTACCCACAATGACCTCACCAAGCCTGGCTTGGGCCGGAAAAATAGCCAGCATCACGAGTGCGCAAAACCACGTGGACACCCACATGTTACAACCTCGCTGGACGTTGCACTGAAGATCGAACGGGAAGTGGTGTATTCAACGTGCCATAGACGCTGGCTAATTTAAAATCTAAATTGAAAAAATCTCTTCAAACAATCAGTTACCCTTGGAGGTGCGATTTTTCATTGAGAGAAGTAAAACTCTCTCTCTTTTTTTTTTTTTTCTCTCTCTCTCTCCTTTAACCCTTGTGATTTCAAGGAATTCACTTTANTTTCCCCCCCCCCCCCAAATAGATCAAACTTAATTTTAATATAACAAACCAGCAAAGCACTCCATTAACATCTCCATTATGAAAACATAAACATACAGTTTATAAAGCTTTAAGCAAAGTCTATCTTTGAAATATAACAAAAAGAGATTAAAAAAAAAAAAAAAATAGCATTTCGAAAATAAACGAATTACAATTTGTATGAACATCACAAATAACAAAGGGCAACTCATTTACATACATTCAGCACAGGTACATATATTATGATTACACAAAGGTCGGACGCTCTAGTCGAGTAGATGAGGGTCCCTATGAAAAAAAAGAAAAATGCTTCGGGACATTGAATTACACGGACTCTTTCGTTTCTCTGGAAGATGAGAGAGGACACAAATAAATTTCTTCGTGTACATATCCGTAAGAGAGTTGTGGGCGATGATTAGTATGTGTGTATTGCAGGGCCGCCAAGAGAAAATCCAGGCCCGGGACTGAAAATTTACGGGCCCCTATACAAAAATTCTGCCAATGTGACACCTGGTTTATTATTTTTCTGGCAAAAAATGGGGGGTACGCCCCCCAAAAAAATTGAGGGGGGGGGGTTCTCGTGACGATTCCAAATCCAGGGCGTAATTAGACCCAAAATTTGACATACCTACCAAATTTGAAGTATCTGGCTCTTACCATTCTCTTTTTAGACAGAATTAAGAAAAACCGCTTCAAAGCGGTAAAAACAGCTAGCGGTATATTTGATCAGAGCTAGCTGCGACCCCAAAAATGACATACATACAAAATTTCAAATCTCTAGCTCTTACCATTCTTCTTTTAGACAGCAATACTGAAAACTGCTAAAAAGCGGCAAAAATCGCCAAGGAAAATTTCGGGGCACAATTAGAGCCCAGATGGGAGCTATATACCAAATTTCATCCAAATCGGTCAACGCTAAGTGGCAAAAGTGCCCATCACGGCGTACGGCGCGGCGGACAAACGGATTTTTTTTTATTCGATTTTTGGATTCTACGTACCTTGAAACGTATAATGTGT